>CAJFCY010000095.1:0-33574 GCA_904066265.1 Eimeria zaria | reverse complement strand
CAACAACAACAACAACAACACCAACTCCCGCCGCAGCCGCAATTCGTCTACGGGCAGCAGTACACAACCCTGCCGCAACAGTCTTGCCTGGCAGTACAGCAACAGCATCCGCTCGTCGAGCAGCAGCAGCAACAAGCCTGGCTGCAGCTGCAGCTTCACTTATCGTTACAGCAGCAACAACACGCGTGGCTTTTGATCAACCAGCAGCGTTTGTGGCTGCTTCAGCAGCAGTATCCATGGACAGTGAATCAGCAGCACCTGTGGGCTTTGCAGCAACAGCAATTTTGGCAACAGCAACAACAGCTGTGGCAGCTACAGCAGCCGCAGGCATGGTTGCACCAGCAGCAACACTTATGGCTGCAGCAACAGCAGCAGACCCCTATTCAAGAGCAATTGCTGCATCAACAGCAAGGCCACCAGCAACAGCGGCATGAACTGTCATCTTCTCCGTATCGCGTTGATTGCTTCAACACGTTTGCTCCTGCCCATGTTCTCTCAGATATTATTTTAGGGGCAGCTGAAAATGCTGCTAACATTAGACATTTTATCTCTTGTGGAGTGAGAATGCCGCCGCCCTGGGATGGGTGCATTCCCTCAGAAAACATGCGCCTCAGCTTCTGCCATGTTTGTCTGCAGTACGTCCACCTCGGTAGACACCTGATGCCTCTTGTATCAGCGGGAACAGTCTCATCACCTCCAGCAGTAGTGACAGGGGCTGAAGCAGCCGGAGAGTACTTACAAGAGCGAGGATCACATCAAGAAGAATTCTTGTCACATGAGCAGCGGGTTTCAGCTGCCTCAGCAGATGCAGCAGGGGGCCCACCGGGGGTTAGCCTTCTGCGGGAAACAGCGAGTGGAGAGGCAACAGAAATGCATGATTGCAGGTATCAGCAAGTGAACGCAGGTGCAAGTTTTGCCAGCAACAACACCTACAACAACCACGCCAGCAGTAGCCAAAGCAACAGTTTCAACGGCAGCGGCGAAGCCTACAACGAATACCCCACTAGCAGCAGCAACACCAGAAGCAGCAACGGGGCTAGCAACAGTAGCAGCAACAGCAGTACCACCAGCACAGCACAAAGGAATCATCACGTGAGCGGAATGGCGTGGGCAGAGGGTAACAGCAGCAGTAATACCTACGGCAGTAGCGACAGGGCAATGCATTTCGCAAGCTCTGAATTATTTGAACCCTTCGAATTTTGCGAAGAAAATCCCCGTGAATCTTCTGAACAAGTCAATCCGATGGTGTCTGCTGCTTCTGCAGCTAACACAGTTGCGCCTACTTCGCAAACGGCTACAACAGTGGCACACCTGAACTCGCTGCACCAACATCTGCAGCAGCAGTTGCATGAAGGGGCGCCTCCCTCAGGAGATTTAGTGGCCGGAGCTACCTCAGCTTCGCCCCAAAGAAGCCTCAACAGTTTCTCGTCGTTCAACCCGTCCGCTCCTGTTTTCGTTCCTGCCCGCATCGCTCAGCTAACTAGTCCCACTTTTGCTGCTGCAGTTGCAGCAGCAGCAGCGGCGGCAAACCAGGAATATCAGGCAGGCAGCATACAAGGTAATCCTACGGCGGAGGCTCTTCCATGGAATACTCAGCAGATGAACCAACAAAGCTCGATGAACTGTGGCCAAATGGATTCAAGTGTCTTGCAGCAACATCAGCAGCTACAACAGCAGCAGAACCACAACCAGGAGAGGGGACAACAGCGAATGCTACAAGTGCAGCATCCACAGGCTAACGGCCAACACGCCACCGACGGGCAGCTAAATATCGAACAACCGCAGTACCCCACCCAATGCGTGCATCAGTTACCGCAGTCCCACCAACTTTTGAACCCGCAGCACCAGCAACAACAACAGAGTGCGCAGCAACAGAATGAGCAGCAACATCCAGCACCCTCCCAAGTCCAGCAACAACAGCAGTGGTCACAATATCCTTTGCCAAGCTTCATCTCAGGCTCTTTGTCAGATTTCGTAACTTCCCTAGACTCTTCAAGTCGTCAAGGCTCGCTTTTCGTTGTTGGCGCCTGCCTACAATGCTGGCAGTTTGTCGTCCGGACACCGGCCCTTTGCCTTTTAGACCAAATCCGCGCAAGAGGGATAGGTGAGAGGGCAGCCATCTGAGATTAATCCGTTAGGCATGTGCGTGTCTGTGCCTTTCTGCCTGTGCACTTCTATCAATTTCCATTCCTGTCTACCCTTTGCTGTTCCTCTCCTTAACCAGTTTCGCTCTTCCTTGACACCATATATAGGATGTACCGCAGACACAGACCCATCGTTGGGCGCATGCCAGGCGGTTTCAGCGACAAGTGCATATGTAACTTACGTCTCACTTCAAAAAGGCTCTGCCAATCACAATAAAGGGCCTGCTTATTGTAAAAAGGCAAAATAGAGACAGTGGCATTGCTGTCAGTTTTGCACGTGATTGCCTTTGTCATTGTGTGCCACTCAGGCCTGGAAAAATCAGAAGCCTGCCAGAATGTAAGATATCACGAGTAATTGTTGCAACACATTCCAATCCAAGTGCGCATATTAATGCGAGCATGCTGACCATGATGGCTCACAGCCCGACGTCAGGCAATCGCTAGCGGAGACTAAGCATCCACCAGATGACAACTGCGGGAAGCGCAGTGAGCCTTAGGCAAGCTGGGACTGCAGCTAGCTACAGGCCAGCGTGAGGTTGACTCGATGTTGGTTTGGCAACAGTAAATAGTCTCGTAGTTGTTCATTTACACATTTCCACTCGTCCTCTGCAGACATATGCGTCCTGCAAGGACTCTCTTCTGTCGTTCTTTCCTGCAATTCTTTTGAAATACAATTTGGTTTTATCCTTTTCCAAACCCAAGTGCATAATTACCACGCTTTCAAATCTAGTCAGAAGCACAGTGGGCACGCATGAATGACTTGTGAACTATTACAAGTCTGTAGCAGCGTTTCAGGCTGTAATTGCCCACTGCTACGGCATGAATTGAAACTGCACAGGATATTCTTGGTTGCATGGGGGAAGTGTCCACCCTTGTCTGTTGATGCAACAAAGAGTCCGAGAAAACGGCACATAAGGGGCTTTGCGGGCCTAGACCAAGTGGGGAAAAACACTTGCATTATGTCGGGCAAAGTGGGTGTGCTCTATGTTGTTGCGTAGCTCCTCATGGTCAAAAGACTAACTTACATCCCCCCACAGCTGCTTCAATCGATGTTGTGACCAACCCGCCCGGGACAATCTTCCTGCAATAACGCTCGAGTGGGAAAATATCCTGAGCTCTAGTTGGGTACGTGGAAAAGCAACAGCGTATGAGCGAAGTCACTTTTTCAGCACTATATTCCCGATCCCCGCAGCTACGAAACTAGCACAGGCAGCATCTGCACCAGGAACCATAACATGAGCTTTGCAACCACCGTGATGAATCTTGGCTGCAAAACAAGTGCCAGAAACAGAAACAGCAAAGCCAGCCACACCACAGAAATCATCACAGGAAGGAGTTGGGCAGAGGCTGACTACGATATCCACCCCCTTCTATTCGGTTATTCGAGCTCGCATTTCTAACTGATGCACCGAAGCACTTTCAGAGCGAAAATATTTCTGCCGCACTATTAAATATGGAATCAGTGTAACGCTAGCATCACCAAGCAGCTGGAGTTTAAGGTGATACCAGGCAATTTTCTCGGAGATCAGTAGTACGGGAGCACTTAAGGTTTGCAACCACTATCTAAATTTTGTGGGCAGGTTGCGCATGCTCCTGCAGGAAGCACAGGAACGTTTGTGAGGTGGCGTGGTGAGTTTCGTATTAGCCATTGGCGAATGCTGATTGCATGACCGACGTGTGGGCTGTGCGAGTCGCCTCCCGTAGTCCTACGAATATTCTCAAGGAATTGTGGGCGGAATAACCACTGGCAGCGGATAGCAGAGAAACACCGTGAGAACCCTCGCTGCGGCATAGAGAATACTCGGCTAGGAGCCGAGGGTATCCAGCCCTGTTGAGGCTGGGCGGATTTTGCAGTTTATCGCTCAGGTGATGCAATTCTAGTCTGAACCGTCTACGATGCTGCGGGAAAGGAAGAATTCCAGTGCAGATTGATGCAGTAACGTGGTGTCTGACTTCAGCGGCTGACGACGTGAACTCTAACTTCGTAACGGACGTACCGGGAACCATGAGGCGTGTACGACGGGTGCGCCCCGGGTTGACCACCGGTAGCCCGTGACATGGGATCTTAAGCCGAGTTCGGATCGATGCTGCAGTGCACAAACTGGCCCATGTTCAAAAGCAACTTACCGGAGTGTGCCGCGGTTAGGTCACGCCCTTGGTTGGGCCTTTCTTCGAAGCGTTGCCAGCATCATCCTGCCACACGTGCATGCTGTGTAGCACGCACATTCGTTGATGCAGGCCTTCCCACCGTAACTAGCAGGCAAATCTGATCTACTGTGCCTTCGCCTTGGGATTACTCTAGGTAAGCCTAGAGCATCAAAAAGAGACAAACTGTCTACAACAAGCTAAACTAAGGACCATCACACAGCGTAACAACAAGTTTTCGCTTATTCCGGAGACGTACGCCCACTGTAGATACGAATAGCCATTTCGACAGCATGATACAAAAAAAAGTGATGGCAAAACACTATCAAAGCGCTACTGCAACTGAAGCAAGCCGTGCAGGCTTATGACTGCGCTGCCCCATGATCGCATCAGCTTAATGCAAGCAATTCAGGGGCAGGAATGGTCCAGAAGCTTTGCATGCTCAGTTCACACCCCTCTCGTGCCTCGAAGGCTCCCGAGTATCGCGGCTGTACCTTCTGAGGCTGGGGTCAGTCAAGCGAGAGCAACCTTTCCACCTTTTGGTGTGTAACGTTCTGTTGACAATCCCCAGAGCATCAAAAGCATGCAATACGTGTTCAGTGTTGTAACGAGAGTCCATGGTATTATCAGAGGACTATCGTGAGCTGCAAAAAAGCCAAATGCTTAATAAGAAAGGAGTCCGTAAAAGCTGCTGATCTCTTTCCCCAGAGCATAGGCAACCACAGCGCTGCCGCTCGGCCGCCTACGCACGGGGAGTTGGGGCAGCTCGGTATGTGTTGCACCGGACCTCGTTGCAACTCGTGATGCATGGCAGTCCCATATCTAGACACATCCAAGCTCCCCTTTTGCTGCATGCCGTACGTGCAGTTGAGACATGTACACCGACAAGTGCGCAGACTACCTACTAACGGAGAAGGAAGTTTTCAACAATTGCCTATTGAGCTAGTACATGCAGCAAAAGGGGAGCTTGGATGTGTCTAGATATGGGGCTGCCATGCAGCACGGGTTGCAACGAGGTCCGGTGCAACACATGCCGAGCTGCCCCAACTCCCCGTGCGTAGGCGGCCGAGCGGCAGCGCTGTGGTTGCCTATGCTCTGGGGAAAGAGGTCAGCTGCTCTTACGGACTCTTTTCTTATTAAGCATTTGGCTTTTCCGCAGCTCACTATAGCCCTCTGATAAGATCAAGTTCTCTCGTTACAACTTGAGTACAAGCTGGCTCCCGTCTCGGCGCACTCAACACACGAGGCTTGGATGTGCTTGCATGTTCGGTTGCCTTGCAGTACTAGTTACAAAAAGGCACAAAGGGGGCTTGCGTATGCTTGAATGCATACTAGCCTTGCAGCAGGAGTTGTTGCAAGTAGTGCTGAAACCTACGGCAGGCCGCTTCTGTTCCGCAACGTTCTCAGGCCCTACTGTAGGGACCGAGGACTCATGGAGAATGGGAGGGGACTCAGGCCTTTCAAAAGAACCTCTACAGTAAGAGTATTTACTGTACTGCACCGGACAACGGTTCTCGTAAAAGATCGAGGGATCGTTTTGTTCTTGATGAGCGCAGCACGTACAAAGTACCTTTAGGAATCAAACTCCAACTGAAAAGGTGAAGCGTCATGCAAAACTTTGACTAAGATTACCTAGGGGGAGAGTTATACTCATAAAAAGGCCTCGCATAGGGGAATATGTAAGCCTAACTCGCCGGGGCCAAAGATAAATCAACGGCATACACATGGGGCAGAAACAGCTTTCGTGCAGCTTCGAGTTTCCGCAACGGAAAAACTTGCACTGTGAAAAGCTGAATGGCTATCGTTAGCCTTTTATACTACTGCGCACAAGGCTCCATCACGGTCTACTAACATTAACACTTTGGGGCTGCATGCACACCAGTAGTTTCAAGGATAGCGGCTGTGCTAGCACAATCGTTAGCGGATGTGAAGCCAAAAACCCCTCCTTTGTGTAGAATTGCGTCTGTGTAATCGTGAGTGTACACCGGTCCATCCTGAGCGCCGTTGCCGTTCCACAGCAGCCGCTGTTGGGAGGGCTCCCGTTAATACCCATATTTCCCCCTGCATTCCCCGTTTGCTTGCTTTCTTCCACCATGATGCCTTCTGGTGTTGGTACTAGACTTTCTCGGGCCCCTGTTTTCAGGACGTTGACTGCGCGGAGGTTTTTTTCTTCTTCCCCCGTTTCTGCAGAACTTGCGGAACAACCCGTAAGCTCAATTCTCTCCCCGCCCCGGGACGACTACGCAGATAGTGTGCATATAGCGAATTCGTAGGACTGCGGAGAATGAATAATGGGCGCTCTTCTGTTCACGAGTCGTTTACGTCCTGAGAACTATGAGGCGTCATGCAACTGCGGCAACTTTTAAACTTTCCATCAAACTCAAAGACACCTTTCCCTCCACTTCAGTTTGTGCGTCTACGGATGTGAATAATTATGGGGTTAGACACAATGTATGTGCTTGACATCTCCGAGTAGAGAACACGCATCTGGTTTGCTTGTCAGGCTAAGGAGAATGTGTCGCCATCACCCACTCCCAAGACAGAGATGCCTCTAGCTCCTTCGTTCATCGCCCCTCTCCCTATCCCAGGGATTAGGAGAGCCCCACGAACTCCCACACTTCCAGCTGACAGCAAATATATTAAATACGTATGAAATTTCCCTAGCAGTGGTCCAGTTTATGTTTGTGACGTCAGCGCGCTGCCTTTGGTGTTTGTTCTGGAGGAACGTTTTACGTGAATATAGACTTGAGCGAGCATCTGGATGATCCACTGACCCCTTTTGGCACTTTCACTGTGTTGTCTGTTCATAACCTACCCTTCTTGCTGATCATGGCTTATCTTTCTCACAGTTGGCGTGAGTTGCTCTGTCGTCTCATTCTACTTTGGCCGCATCTATGCAAAAATTTCGCTGTCGTTGCGTGTTTGTCTCTGTCCACCATGTATGTGTTTGCATATGCCTGCCATTCTTTTCCAGTTCATTTTCTCTCGACCATTTTGTATTTGGCTTTCGTTTTAAGCATAACTTGCCTCTCAGCATGCCGGGATCTGTCCCCGTCACGTTCATTTCGATTATTTGGTCAAAATCTTTGGCCTCGTCAGCATAGTTTTCTCTATTTGCAATTTTTCCACGCGAACACCATTTGCCTGCCTTCTCCTCATTCTACCTCCGTATTCCTGCTTGAACGTCGGCATTTTTTCTGTCGATTGTACAGTGTGCCTTATTCGCCAATCTTTTCCCTCCTGCATAGCAATGTCTTCGTCTATCTTTTTTTCGCTTGCCCGGCCTACTTCCCGCTTGTTTCTCTCTGAACATTGGCAGCCTCAGCCTGTTTAAGCTTCATTTTTCGTATTTTCCCTTTAGCTTGCGTAGAGGTCCAGGCAGGCACCTACTTGTTTTTCTCTGCCTTTTTTTTCGTCCTGTAACTGTTATCATTGATGCGCAGCCGCGTGCGAGACGGCGGTCTTTTACGCATGAGCTTTTTGCCTTTTTTGTTCAGTCAGGTGCCATCTACGACAGAATATTTCCCCTCGTGCTGACGGGCTCTTTCCTGCTGCCGTTGGGCATCATACTGAAATATTTTTGAGTAAGAGCACTCGACAGGGGAGCCTTGCTCGACTTCGGTGACGCACGCTTTCCCACATTTTTTCGATGCGAACCTTATTTGTGCCTTAAATGATAAAATGGCCATTTTCTTCTCGATGGCGTTTAGAGCCTGTGGCTGAAGCAGTTTATGACCGCCTGCAGCGTAAACGCCAGTGAGGCACTGCTTTAGGCGACAGTGAAACTCTCTGATAGATAGTACTCCTGTTTAGTGGGGTTTGTGCAGTTTATGGCGCACGTGCATTTGCAGTGCGAATCTGGTAGACATGTTCTGGCGAGGCGCAGTATCTCGAAGTAGTTAGTTTTGCCTCTATTGCAGAGAGGGAGCGCGCGCACCGACGCATAGCTGTGGGAGTGCACGCGGCTAGCAGTGGGAGCGGATGCCATATGCAAAGGCATGCGCGTTTTTGTGTGCTCGCTCTTGCGGACTAAATGCAAGAGAAAAGCACACCCCGTTCTCACAGCGAACATGTTCCACACGCTGCTTACCCAGTTTGAGTGAGTTGTATTTATGAGTGTGCACTGCGTTTATGCTTGCTTCCTTTGTTTTCACCGCAGCTACTATATGCACAGTTGCAACGTGCCTATTTGTTGTAGGTAGCCTTTGCAGCTCTCACTTCTAGTTTGCGCAGCGGGTACGCAACCGCCGTATGAACATGTGGGTAGTTGCGAACAGCGAAATTGACTGCTTCAAAAGTTGACATCAAGGAGCATGAGGAAAGGCCTGTATGATTATGCGGAGTACTCAAACGCAGCGGTTTGAACACGCAGTTTGAAGGAGACTGGCATGATAATTCGCTGCTGCCAGACTACCCGACGCACCAGTGGCGCAATGGATAGCGCGCAGCCCTCCTAAGGCTGAGGTTGTGGGTTCGAGTCCCATCTGGTGTGCAGCGTGGCGTGCCATTGATTGGGGGGATTTTATCCATGCCTTGTAGGCGGGGCTTCTGCACTTTGTCGAGCCGCTATGGGTTCATAAAATCATATACTATGACTTTTGTGCACCAACGGTGCCCACTTAAAACTGGATGCGCTCTACTGCGACAAAAGTTCAACTGTGCCACTTTTAATTGTTAATATCGACCATTATACTACTGCCATTTGGCTGTGGAGAGAGACAACCTCCTGGAGCGCTATTTGGCGAGACAAGAGAGGAAGGACTACGCGAAGAAGCACGCAGGCTTTGAGTGCATGAAGGTACTAATGAATCGAGCGGCAGCTCACGTCTGCATTTATCGAGTTCAAGTATGCCTATGGCATAGCAGCACCGCTAGGAAGACATTACGCGAACACGCGCACGGACTGCGAGTGCGTGTGGGCGCCATGGAGTCGAAAACCACGGTATGGGCGCGTGTAATAGTTCTATTTGCGCTTGAAGTAGCATTGTATCAATCCACATATTAGCCACTGTTAGGAAATCAATACGCTGACTTCGTAGCACAGGCCGGAAACCAGCGTAAGAGAAGCACGAAGCACAATATCGAGTGCAGTACATCCCTCAAGCACTTGTGGCGAGTGCAGCAAAGGATATAGATGGCGTGTATACACAGATTGATCTAAAATGGAAATTTCATCTAGAAAAGCTAGTCCACTGCACGATTTTGCCTATTAGTTGCAGTGACGATTTTGTCGGCTCCCGCAGGTTCCAGCTGGCGTATTGTAGAACCCTGCTCTCCATTTTACATTCGGGCTTGCATTTCAGCCATTTGGGGATTTAAAATTGAAATGCCTACTTAAATGAGCATTTAAGCTGTTATTCACTGGATATATCTTCCATTCTTTGCCAGCTCACACAGGCGAAACTATCTAACCCAATCTTTGAAGGGACCCCCAGAGGCCGACTCTGGCCCTTCTAGCCAAACACAGTTTGTCTACTTTCTCTGGAGGAATGCAAGTCGTAGGAGTCATTCATGTGATATTTAAAACTGGTGGAAATTATCAACAAGGCAGTGCTGCTCACTCCAACTAGGAAACTGGCTGCTGGCCTCTGCAAACTGAGCACGGAGAAACACACACTCTGTTGCAACCTTCATCGACAAGGCCATCTTCATCTTTGCCTCAGTCCTCGGCAACGTAGGGAGGCCAGCGTGAGCATGAAAGGTACAGACCAACACGCAACAGCAGCAGCCCGTTCATCAATTTATTCAGCAACACCGGCGGCAGCAGCAGCAACAGACGAAAATGGCACCTTTGGCTTTCCCTATGTTCCTTACCCTTCCCAGATGCGTTTCATGGCCACTCTGTGGACAGCCCTGCAGGGAAGCGGCGAGAAGACGAAGTTCGCTGCGCTTGAGCTGCCCACAGGGGGAGGCAAAACACTATCGTTTCTCTGTCCCTCCGTGCTGTGGCTGAAGCAACAAGAGGAACAGCTGCTGCTGCAACAACTACAACAGCCGCAGCAGCAGATGCAAGCTCAACAAAAGCAGCAGCAGGACTCTCCGCCAACCAGGAAGATGCCCGCGTGGGTCAAAACGGCTTTGCTGCAACAGCAGCGACAGCAAGCACAGCAATTCCTGGCGGAACGAAGCAAGCGGTTGAAAGAAGCAGCAGCCCGTGCTGATGTAGCAGCGGCAGCGGCAGGTTCCGCTAACCCAGTACAGCAGCTGGATCAGCAAAAAGACCGAGATTACAAAGTGCCGGTGGGCTCTAAGCGCCACTCAGGCACAAACAGTATGCAGGAGCAGCAGTGGCTCGCAGATTACGATGCATTTGCGCCTGATGAACCTGGGCCTTCTGTGGGCTTAGACAGGACAAGCTCTTCCCTTGGATCTGTGGATGTTTCTTCGCAACAAGGTTCCATTGACCGCCTCCGCAAGCCGCAAATAGTAATTTGCAGCAGGACGCACCAACAGCTGAAACAGTATGTAGGAGAAATCCGGCTGATGCAGAAGCATGGAAGGAGACATGAAATAAAAGACTTTGTTGCAGTTGTTGCAGCTGGCAGGCAACAGCTATGCTTACACCCAGATGTATGCAATGGCATAAGCAACACCAGCAACAGCAGCAACAGCAGCAGTGATCTGGGGGACAAATGCTCGTATCTGGTTTCGAAGGGTTTGTGCAGTTACTACAAAAAAAGGCACGTTGTGTCAGATGCTGCGGTAGCTGCAACGCTTGACATTGAAGATTTAAGGCGTGTAGGCAGGTCTGTTGGCGGGTGTCCTTACTTCGGCTGCCGAGAAGCTGTGGCGGAAGCAGACGTTGTGCTGCTGCCGTTCTCTCTGGCATTTCCTGCTGATGGAGACTTAGCAGAAAAGGGCGCCGTCTCACTGCAGGATTCAGTGTTCTGCGTCGACGAGGCTCATCACCTGTCTGCTGCACTTAGCAGCAGCAAATCCGCAGCACTGTCCCATCAGACAGCAGCATCTGCAGTTCGATTGCTCTCTTTGTATGTTAAATGCTTTAGCAGCAGGCTTGCACCACGGTCTCTCCACTTGATACAACAGCTCTTGAGATTAGTAGAGACTATCTACAAACGGTTGCAGCCTCTTTGCTGCTGCGCTCAGCAGCAGCACTCAACAGGGAAGCAGCAGCAGCCACACCATCATGCAGCGGACGTTTCATATGCTGGACCACTTGCGGTGTCAGCGCGCTGTGTAGCAGAAGCAAGAGCAGATACAACGGCAGCAGCAGTAGGTGCTACGGCTGCGGATACACCAACTAGGGGTGCAGGAACAGTCCTAACGGCGACGGAGTCGCTGCGCCTTTTCAAGCTCGAGAACTTTGACCTTCACGAGCTCATTGCCTTTCTGGCTGACCCCAATAGGCGCATCTGCCAAAAACTGAGGGGATTTGCAATGCATCATAACCACAAATTACAGCAGCCGCAGCAAAAGCAGCAACAAACGAAGTGGCCCGAGTCACCGAAACAGAATTGGCAGCAGCATAATACGGAAAACCAAATTCTGGAGCCTTCTTGCCTTTACACAGTAAAAACTTTTCTCTGCTCCCTGCTGAGTATGGACGCAGCTGATAGGCTCATCATAACGAGCTTGCACCAACATCCGGCAGCACCAGCATCAACGATAGTGGGACCCCCTGGTGGTGCTGATCGAAAGGGAATAGGCGGAGAGGAAGCGAAGCTTATCCCTGGCAGCGCTTGCTGCTGCTGTAGACTTCAGGTTGTGTGTCTAGCGACTGGTAAACCATACCGTACATGTTCCTTAGTCCAATACGCTGGATCCTAGACCCAGTCAGAAGCAGCGTACACCATCCGCCATCACCTTTCTAGACTTCAGCGTGTATGGTTTGGCTTGCCCTGTGCGATGTGATCTGGACTGTGCAGAAAAAGCTTTTGAGCCCATACGTAAGTTGAAGTACCTACAGGCATGAGGCGTAGAGTTCGGAGCATATGGGTGAGATTTAGGGTGTCCGGTTAGTTTGCGCTTCTGTGTACTCAGTAAAGGCATGCCGTCTGGTGGTGTTGATGGGGGGAACACTGTCGCCATTTGAGTCCCTCGCTCGCTTTGTGCGCTGCTTGCCTCCCTCTAGTTCACTGTTCCTCTCGGCGGACTCTGATGTAGCAGTTGACAGAGTGCTGGCCATACCAGTCTCCAGGCGTGAGTGCTTTGCGGCTGCTGCAGTTAGCGCCTCCCCCCGGCCGATGGTGGGAACGGAGATGAGCGTGAACAATAATTAGATCAGCAAGTTATATGAGCAGTGAAAGCAGTGGCGAAGTCAGCAGCAAACGCAGCAGCAGCGGGTGTCGTTTTTTGGTTTGCTTGTGCGGCGCAGTCTCATCTTCTTGCCCCGACTTTTGTTTCGAGTTTTCTCAGCGCATGCACTTCGCGACGCAGTTTGTGTCGTTGTTCCGTCTGCTGCTTCGCGTCTCTGTCCCTGTTTGTGGTGGTGTCGTTGTTTTCTTCCCTTCGTTTGCAACGCTTCAGTCATTTCTGGCTGTTGCCGGTGTTGGCGGCGGGGTTGACAGTGATACGGCAGCTGCTGCTGCACCGATAGTAGAGGAGTTGAAAAGA
Organism: Eimeria zaria; assembly: GCA_904066265.1. Taxonomy (NCBI): domain Eukaryota; phylum Apicomplexa; class Conoidasida; order Eucoccidiorida; family Eimeriidae; genus Eimeria; species Eimeria zaria. The sequence continues at coordinate 20,711 of CAJFCY010000095.1, read as the reverse complement.
CGAGGGCCTATTTTTGCAGAGAGACGGACACCAGGACCCACGAAAACGGACGCAGGTAACTATGTCCCCGCCTTTTCTCACAGGCCAATACCCTATTCAGCCCCGAGTCATTCTGCTTGCATTTTCGTGTTTGTATCGTCATGTGGTTGTTCCCCTTACCTGGACAACACTTGCCTTACATTCATGCCCATTATAAAAGTGCTAAGATGACGCATATACGCACACTTACGAGCCATACAAAGGACTGCCTGCATGCGTGCGTGTCTAAATAGTTGCACTGGCATGGATGGATTCTACGCCTATGCGTGTTCATTCCATTTGAATGCGTCCTTGAAATGCCACCTCGCTTCTCTAACTGTCTAGTCGACGATTGAATGGCCTCCGTTTCACTTGCCGCACATGCGTTTTGGCCCAAAAACATTTGGACATGTGCATGGATTTTCGATACACTACCTGCACCAGGCTCATATATGTATTGTTACTCCTCAGCCTTGACTTTTGGACCTGTACGATGCTCACAGTTGCACCTAGTTCACCCCTCTGGGCTTCTGTTTGGTTCTTTCTGTGGTGTGCATGTAGGTATCCGTATTGCCTACGGTGCAGCCCTATGGCAGCTGTACAGCTCTGCCGTTTTAGGGGACGAAACAGCCGGAGGGATGCCGGACACAGAATCTATACACTGTACGATAAATTTGAATAGCGTATGCGCGGACAGGAGAAAACAAGGTACTCATTGGCACGATGAGAGGTACAGAGGAACATCCGCTGAAGCGGGAGCCAAAAAATCGAAAACCGTATTTTTGTTGTGCGTGATGGGAGGCAGACTAAGTGAAGGAGTGAACTTCTCCAATACGCTCGCGCGGCTTGTGGTTGTGGTTGGCATGCCGTTCCCTTCCATTAAAGATACAATCTTCATTTTACACAAACAGCATTATAATGAAATTATGGTGGAGCAGACAGCTACAGCAGATGTAGCCGATGAAGCACAGCGGAATCCAGCTTGCCGGTCGTCAGTTGACAGACAGCTGCAGCAGCAGCAAAAGGGACAGCAGTGCGTTGACTACGGCTTGTTGCAATGCATGATCGCTGTTAACCAGACAATTGGCCGTGCTATTCGCCACACCAAGGACTACGCAGCTATATTGCTTGTGGACAGGAGGTATAGTCTTGACCACGTACAGCGACTGCTGCCCCGTTGGCTTTTGCAAAGCCTCTACATGGCAATCCCCGCAGAGGATGAGAAGTGGCGAGCTCATCCTAGTCTGCCCCCGGTCAGCTGTGGAGCAGATGACGCCGGCGAAGCCATATACCGGCGTCTACAATTGTTTTTTGATCGTTTAGAAAAGGCAGAGCTTGAAGCCCCAAAGTAGCAGGCCACAAAGCATAAACGCTTAAGGGTTTGTCCCCGTAGTACTGTCTTCCCCAGATATTGATATGTCGCCGCAAGGGATTCTCACGGCAGCCATGTATAATTGCAGGAACGCCACCTTCATTCGTATGTGAGGCGTAGCTCTCCCTAGTGACAGTCGACGCCGCTTATCAGTTTCAGTCAGCCTCTACAGTGTTCTATAGAGTGGCTCTACAAAGAATACTTTTCTTCTGAAGAGAATAGAATGGTTGCCAAGTGCATGAGGTTTAGTCGTTTACCTCGTTAGGCTTGGTGCGTGTTTAAAATAAGCTCTTCCACATGGAATGCTCCAGTATTCTAAAAGCATCGCCGCAAGTTTGCACATTGAAAGTCACGGGTGTTGAAGTTGAAAAGGATCCAACCAGCATCTATATCAGTATCAGTTCTGTCCTGGACTTGCGCATAAGCTTAGTTAAATCTACTTGAAATAAGTATGCGTGTAGTATGCATACGACGTGGACAACAGGATGTAAATTCGGTATCATGCGTACACTGGCTCCGCAAGGTTAGATACACAAGCATCCCAACATAAGGCCCCCGGTTCCTATTTATAGTTCCTGTTGCCGGATGATTCCGAACTCTCTCCCAGACAGCCATTGCTAAAAGAGGATAAAAACTAACTTTGGAATGTGTTTAGAGGAATGGAGCATCTAGATTAAGGAAGTGAGGCGCTGGCTACGCAGCGCCTCGCTTCCTCAACCTAAGGCCCCCAGGCACCACGAATTTTAGAGACTTGCGTGCTTGTCAAAATGTGAGTTTGCTTCATCGTGTATCTTGCAGAAGGTTAGTCAGGAAAGAGCAAAACGAGGATTTTCAGCACATCGGGCCCTGCAATGGAGTTTTGGCCAGTGTAGGCCTCCATGATTGTTGGAAGTAGAAGTATTGTCCGTATGGGAGGATTCAAGGTATGTACTTTGACCTGTTGTGGCCTTTCCCTCGCTTGAGGCTGTAGTGCTCGTTACTTGTCTGCATAACACTCAGTGGAACTTCTTTTCGTAACATTGTATGGGTGAGCTTAGCTTATCTAACTCTGCAGCTCAAGGAACTTTTGTGAAATCCGGGCTTCGAAAGAAATTTCATGATTCACCACAAGGCAATCCTGACATTTCATCTCTTCTGTGTTCGTGACTGCGCCCTTCCAGCTTCCTACTTTTTGCAGTGGAAGTTCCGCGTTCGCTTTTTCTTCGCCATGCCTTGTTACGCGTGCTCTTTTTCAGTCGTTGTAGGTTGGAGAAGGTCTTCTCTACCTCCTTATTTTATGCAAGGTCTTTGATAAGCCATTCAGTAGATGTCGTGGTAGCACTGTGCTCAACGCACGCACAAGGAGGCCTTTTCTCGCACAAATGGTCTAAGCTAAGTTATTCATGACGGAACCTTAGTTCAAGATGAGAAGTATCCGTGAGCTTCTGCTGGTTATCAAACGACGTGTCATTCCAAACAACAGACAATTGTCCATCTGACGGTAAAGGGGCCATGGACGCAACACGGCGCATCCGTGTCATTACAACGCAATGAATCGAGATTATTCTGTTTGAACCTTCTAGAATGACCACAGTCCAGGCGGAATGAGGACGACAATTGCTATTTTCCTTATCGTTTACGTAAGTATTAACCAATTTTTCACGTCGACGGAATGCCTCTTTCAGAGGCTTGGAAGATGCTTGGAGGTCTTTTAGGCACCCAAGGAAAACAGTGGATGAGACATTCTGTGGCTACAGGAAACTAGCAGTTAATGTGAAGAGTCATATGTATTCCATTGGGAGCTCTTAGCTCGATGTCTCTGAAACGCGCCTTGCTGTGCAGTCTGGTCACCACTCAACCATGTAGACTTCGTCGCCACAAGGAAATGACATAATTAACTAACACACGTCCATGTAAAAATGTAAAAGCACATTAGATTTTACTGATTGCTCGACTACAGCACCTCTAATAGACGTTCAACAGCAACCCTTAGCGCCACTGGATCCCATGCCACTGCAGGTTCGCCACACGTTCATTGAGTTTCGTCCCCTCGCTGCAGTCCATAGGGTTGTGGCTGATCTAGATCCCGATCCTTAGTCAGTTAAAGATGAAAGTGTTGCATAAATTGTGCAATGGTTGTTCATGGAGCCATAGAATCCTTCATGGTCAAGAGGAACCCATTTCGAAGGCCCCGCGGGAGAGGAACTGTTATCGGATCGGCTTGACGGCCTTCCTTTGGTCGCCTGCGTGCAATATTTGCTTACTAAATGCAAATATTGTATCGTAATAGGCAGTTGTGGAACTGTCGACTGCGGCTTTGGCCGCATTCGGTCGGTCCTAGCCGCGGTGACGCAGCACATGCCCGGCGGTTTGCCCGGGCCTGTGTTCCTGGGTAGTTTGTCGCTAGAGTTGCCCTTTGTAGCTTTGCCATGTTCATTGATGGAGTGAGTCTGATGGATAGTTGCAGAAGATGAAGGAGCGGGTGGGATGGCGGGTGTGCTGGGTGCTCCTCCTGCTGCGTCATGCCCTCTGTGTGCCAAACGCAGAGGCTTCCATTGGGGTCTCCTCCTCACGAAGTTCATGGCTCTCAACAGGTGCTTCGCTTGCAAGTGATTCGGGGGATAGGGAGCATGATGCAACGCAGAGCGCATCCTTCCTCGACTCGAGTCTGGAGGCTATTGATGCGGTTCCAGAAGACGGTCGAGCATTGGGCTTGGTAGGAGTCGATGTTGAAGCTGCAGTCAAAAATCCCTTGCCAAACTCTAGAACGGCGGGCTACCGGAAGTCGGCGGTGGCCACAGGGATAGGAGCTGCCCTAGCGCTGTTATTTTGCTTGTTTTTAGTGAGAGCAGGTGTGCAGCGGCGCGCAGGACCGAAGGCGGATGGCTTTCGTCTTGCAACGAAAGATTCAAGGCAGCCTATGGATACAACAGGCGAAGGGGGCACGTCTATGGGAGAGTTAACAGTGGCAGAAAGATCGTCTCCAGCAGACCCAACGGTTGACGCAGAAAGGCGACTAGAGGAGGTGCGAAAACTTCTTCCGTCAGCGTCGCGACTCGCCTCGGCCGTTGACTCTGACGAAGCCCAGATATTACTGGCCACATTTAAAGAAAACATCCAGCAGGCAGACCAACATGAGGACAAACTTGTAGACAACCGGGAGCCGAATGATCGGCTTCATCGAGCATTGGAGGCCCTACGCGGCCTGCATCGGACTGCCATTGTACATGCAGAAGTGCTGATAAAGACTGGAGGAGAAAGCCCTGCATTCTCTATGTTGGATTCAAAAGAAGAATCCGTAGCGCTACTGGCGGCCCTTGAGAAGGATATGGAAGCTGACGGTGTGCTTCCTTTCGTCGAGTACTTGCGTCTACTTAACCACAGCATTTCAAATATGTGTCGGCAGTTCGGTGAAGCTCGTAGCGAACTTTCCACCGAACCTATATTCGAGGACGAAATGGACGGGGACTTGCTTCTGTCTCTTACGAATAAAGTTGAGTGGCTGCGGGATCTGGCCAACAAAAAGGGACACGCATTATCTATGGCATTCAAGCTGGAAAAAAGTATGTTATACGCAGTAAGAACACATATCTTTGGAGTACGCGAAATTAGTTTGCTCCGCCTTGAAAGCCAGTTGGGTATTGCGAAGGCTCTCGCGGCTGCGGCGGGAGGAGACAACGAAGCCAACCGTGGCCAAGAAGCACAAGAGGATACTGTTCCACAGCAAAGCAATCTACTGCTTTCGCTTTCCGAAAAACTAGAGCTGGCGGAGGCTGTGCTGGTTAGGCTGCGGGCAATTTTGGAATCCGTTCAGCCGCATATATCACTGGGTGACATACTTTCGGCCAGCAGGAGTGCTGAGGAATTGGAGACACAGGCAGGCTCACTCCTGGTAAAGTGCTGGACCTTGGCGATGGACCATCCCCATCCAGCAGAAGCTTTCCGTCCCAACATCTACAACATGTTGAAGGATGTGGCTCTTAAAGCCCATTGGCGTGCCGTCTCAGAAAAAGCGGGCCTACGAGTGGCGCTGCGCGAGATACAGACAACAAACTCTGCGATTCCGGGTTCGCCTGCTGAGGCTGCAGCCACCCCCACCCCTCATCTTAATAACATCTTGGTTACCAACCTTTTGGAAAGTGCAAAGGAGATTTCCGGCAAGGCTGAAAAGTACTATTCTGACACCAAAGCATTAGTGGAGGCGCTGCACAGATTGCGCGAGACAAAGCACATGGTAAGTCAAGTGCAGAAAGCAATGGCCACTGTCAGCCCCATGATGAAGCTGAGCAGCAAGTGCTATATGCTCCTGCTGGACAATTGCTTGCTGAAGGTGCTGGACATGGACATCGTATTCAGCATCAAGCTCGCTGAACGTGCCTCCTCAATTCGCCCAACTCTTTCACATTCCGACCAACGTGTGTTAGAGGATCTTAAGGCTAGCTTTGACGCGGCCAAGAAGTTAGCGAAGGAGGCAACAACGATCAGAGGGGCTGTAGATGCAGCGGCAATTATGCGGGAAAAAGCGGAGGCAATGGCAGAGTTACTCAGTCAACGGACGGGGCTGCCACACCTCCGTTAACCCCTGCTGTCCTCCACTTGCTCATTGAGGCTGCTAAGTATGAAGCAATGAATAGCAGCCTCGCTGCTTGATCTTTCTGTTCACCATGTGGTGGAGAGTAAGCACCGCAAACTTGTGTAAACGTAGATCCTTTCGGGGAAACTACCCTATCCCGATTGCCTGGCGGATTTATCGTCTGTTTGAGCTCGATGCAGTGCGCATCGCTGGTGCCTTCTGTGCTCCACCATATGATGTAGGTTCTTACATGCTCGTAAGTCCTTCCCAGGTTTCACATTTTCAATCGTTCGGGAAGCATGCGCAATGTCGAAGTGTTTCTGGAGCGTATGGTATTTAAATGCCGTGTCCCCTGCTCAGTTGAAATTTCCTGGCTGGAAGTACTGCAGCAGGAAAACAAAGCTGACGCGCTTTCTTCCCCCAAACCAGTAAAACACTCATGTACAGAAACTGGGATATCTTGCTTTCAGTTTGATTTATTCTCCAGGATGCTACGGTTCGCGTGCTAGACCAGCAGAATGTCTGCGATCAGCAATAAAAGTATGCATAGTCTCCGCCACCCTTTACTGTACACTTCTGACAATTTACTATAGGGAGAAGCATCCACATAACAGAGTAAACGAAGTGGTTCTTTTGGGTTGCAACGAGAGAGTGTTTTTAGGGAACTTGGTGAGCGACAGTCGTTATCAGCTACCGACGGTTGGCTGCTAAGGCGCTAAGTTTAGTCTTTTCTCTGAAAATCTGCAGTGCAGCTGCAGATTCTCAAAGAAAAGGCTAAACTGCATATCTGCTTGCTCCGCCCTAATATGGTACATGGATGCCAAAAATGACAAAGCAGCTTACACATTCACAGCAGGGCTAAACCAACGCGCACAAGCTTTGCTTAGTTGTCACTCTAGCACCATGCACAGCCAGTTGCCTTTTATGAGTTACGCCGTTTGCTGATGGTGTATTTAACTCGGGGAAGTATTTTGTGCCCTAGTGTGTGGGAGTACTGTCGCTCGTCAAAGACATTTATTGTCTCTGCTTAGAGAGGCCAACCTTGTTTGGGGACAACCAGCGGAAAATATCAGAAGCCCCATACAATGCCGAATCCGCCTTTGATTGCATTCTTGGATACCCTATAGATGCAAGCAAACCTTCAGAGATGGGTACAAATCTAACAAACTTGAGTGTGGTCTCAGAGAATCCCGAGGGAGAATAAGCTGGAACCGCAATGACTAGGATGCTGTAAAAGGAGCAATAGTGAAATTGAGTACCCCATCCATACCCATAGCACCTTCACCTCCTGTTTGCTAGAGATACGGCAGCTGAGTGTTTGAAATAGGCGTGCGGTTTGTTTGGTACAGGATTCTTGCCAGACGAGGCCTTATCCATGTGGGGGTAATGGCAAGAAGGTGCCCAGCCGCCAAGGCAGAGACACTCAGATCAGCACTCCAGGTCAGAGCAGTACACCAACGTCGTGAATTACCTGTGGAAGACTGCACGATGCGACGCATATTTGAACATCTAGAGAGCGTAATTCTGCTGCACCAAGTCCGGAGGATCCAGTCTAGCTGTGTTTGCCTCCGGACAAAGTTGATGCACACTGCGGAAAACATTGGGGCCGTCGGGCCTCCTGCTACCATCAACTAGAAGCAGTATTCTGAGCAAAGCATTCCATTGGAATCTTTAGTTTAAGAAGTTTCACTCCCGATATGCTCCGTGCCACAATGTTTGAAGCCCGTGCAGTTGCAAAAAATTGGTGCAGGGAGCAAGCGACAGCCTATTGCTCTTCTTGGTCTTGCAGCGTATGTTGTTGCAGTGGCCTCTGTTCCCTTTTGTACTTGTGAGTTCAATGGGGCTGTCTGAAGTAGTAACTCCGGAACTATGTTGCTGGTCGCGCCGGTAGCTGTAGCACAGTGGCTACCCAAAGGGCTATGCCAAGCAAACAGACCATGTCACGCGTCTTGCAACTAGATACCGGTGTGTCATAATGGTGAACAGATATGGCTTGTGGCCCCCAGCCTCTGTGCATACCAAGCCACTATTTGCTGCAGTGGCTTGACAGGGGACCAAGTGGAGCAGCATGTGCGTATCCGTGAATTTTCCGACAAAGGTTGAAGTTGCCAGCTAGACGAAGCTGGTGTTGCAGAGTTGAACACTAGGAAGATATAAAGGCAATGACCAGGAAGGTGGAGCCTCCGAAAACGCCATAGAGCGCAAATACGCGTGTTACGTGTTGTGCATCACACACCTTGGCCGCGGCTGGCCATATGCATTGGCATGCTTGCTTGTTCTATTCCCTTACCTCAACTGCAATTAATTTATCGATGGGGGGAAAACGTACCCGTTGTCCAGGCAAAAATGAAGAGGAGTCTTTCTCCAAAGGGAAAGCGTTATGAAGGCTGCAGCCTGCAGCAGGTTTTGCAGTATCCCTATACTTCCAGGTAGCCTGCCTACTTTCCAGTCAAAACTGTTTCCAGTACCACTGCTTGATCGGCTGCGTCCAGCCCTTGGCTTCTGTAGGCGTTAATTTCGGAATTTTAGTTGTTAATGGGCTACAGAAACGTTGTCATAGCCGAAGCTTCAGCGAGTAACCCACTCCAGATGCGCCTGCCCCATGCGGCAGCGCACTCGTTCATTTATGGGAAAACAACACACCGTTCATTACTTTATCCTTGCCTGAACGCCTTCGCTCAATCTGCGAGCTAGCAGATAACGTCTGAGAACAGCTATGTCTTCCTGTAGCAGAATGCACAACCCACTCAGTAAGCTGAAACGGGACGTGCAGACTCAATATAAAACGCTGCCAAGTTTCTCTTATCGTTGGGATAGCATCTCGACGAAGCCCTACAAGCATTGACCAACTGCAGCAGACCTACACGCGTGAACTCCTGTGAAAGAAAAATGCTCATTACAGCCCTAGTACATGTTGCTGCGTTTGGTACTCGGCCTATAGTGCCAGACGTGGGAAGTAATCAAGGGCTTGACCGATAAGAAGCGATAATGGGACTATTCTCATTTAACTACCCAAACGGCGAGACCTCAGACAGCGACCCGGGAAAGCAAGGACGTGAATGTATTTCTTCTGTTGAACAACCTAACAAACTAATAGAACTATGAATGCATTAGCTGAGCAACTTGCTTTCCCAGGCAGCTCAACGAAACAGCATCAGCATGTTAACTGGTATGATGTGTTTCGCAGGGCAAAAAAGCACAACCTAGGCGACAGCGCTGCATTCGCAATACAAAAATAAGCTTGGCTAACTACTAATGATGATGCGCTCAGCACTGTCTCTAAACAGGCAAGCGCAGACAGACGTTGCAACGGAAAATCCTCATCCTGTTGGACCGTGCAGCCCGATGTAAGAACGTGGTTGAAAGCCAGATGAAAGCAAGCTAAACCATCTTGCTCCCTTAAGAGATGTTGATCTGAGGTAGTCTGCCGGTTGTTGGGCTCCAGATAGTAAGCCCACAGTCTGAAAATCAGCATACAGCTCTTATCAAACAAACAAAAGTGGATGATGGCGCTGGTGCTTCAAGTTCTCATCTTCCTGGCTTCCAGAAGGAAATCCTCCACTGCTCCGGCGTGCACTCGCATTACTGCTGCAGCCTCTGCTGCTTCTTTGAATGTTTTTGCTTCCTTGACAGCTTTCAAACTTTCTTTGAAACGCCTCTCAAGTTCATTTAAGAGCCGTTCGTCCTGACCTGCCATACTTGATTTACTTGAGCACAAATAAAGAACGTTTCGCACGCAATCTTCAATGTCTTCTTCGAGAAGGCTCTGCAAATTGCTCGCCAGGAGTAGAAGCAACGCTTCCTTGTTCAACACTACAAGCTTGCCTATACTGTCCTCGGCAAGCCTAAGGGATTCCAGAGCCTCATGAGACTCCTCCAACGGCCGTTTAAACGCCTTAGCTCGCCTAGCTTGCTTGCTTGCTTCCTTTGCAATCGCATATCCGGCCTCCACCAGGCGGACAGTGGTAAGACGGTTGAGATGTTGTCTCCCTGCCGCCGCAGAGTTGCCGGAGAGGGTGGCACTGCACCTCTCCTGAAGAATAAACAGAACTTTACTTATACTAGTTAGTTTTGCCTTCGCGCGAAGCCAGAGTCTTTCTGCTGTAGACAGTAACACTGCACTCTCGTCATCGCCAAGGTTGGTACCAATACAGAGACCCTGCGCTAATGTCCAGCAGTGAGCCAGCAAGGCCGAAGATGCTTCCGTTAACTCCGTCGCTCGTCCATACGCAGCAATTGCAGCATCAGTAGAGACACTCCATCTCAGATCGTCCAATTCTTTGCCGATCTTCTTCTGTAACGTTTGGATATCTTTGAGCCTGCTCATGAGGGCATTTAAACGATCTCTATCATCTGCTTGTGATGCACTCTGATTATCATTATGTGCTGATGAACTCTGATAACTAAGCATCAGGGCCGTATGAGCCTGTGCCACTTCAAGACTCCCCTGAACCTTCCAGGTCGCCTCTTCTAAGGCTTGTAGCAAGACTAGCTTGACACCGTTGATTGCTCCTACTACCAATTCCTCTGCCCTACCAGTCGTCCGCGCCTTTCTGAGATTTAGAGAGCGTATCATCTCGATCTTCTTTGCGAGGGACACCAACAACTCTCCATCACTTTCATCTTTGAACTGACGTTCACGAGATAGACCAATATGTAGGTCATCAAGACGCTGTGAAATATGCGAAATGTTCCGCTCAAGAGAGCGTAAGTACTGAAGAAAAGCGCTCACCGGCCCTCCTTCACCACCTTGCAACAAAATGTAAAGGCCCTCTTGCTTTTCATATGGAACCAAGAAAGGCACTGCAAGGGTATTTATACCAGTCCTCACGAGCATCTCACCTTCATGAATAGCAGTGCGGTGTAAACGGCGCAAGGCCTCCAGAGCACAGTCAAGCCGCGTTTGGATTGTATCCTTGCCCTTCGCGTCTTCTTCAGCTTCCCGTCCTGGGTTGACATTCTCTTGTACAGTTTTCAAAAGCCTCTGGGCTTCATTCGACCCTACTGCCGAGGCAAGCCAAGCAGCTGATGGGAGTATTTTCTTTACGTTATATAACCGCATCCGTGTTTCTTCTACATGGTAGTCCGAAATTGGTGTACGCATTGAAGCGTCCTCCTGCTCTGAAACGCCTCCTCCCACTGCCTCATTGAGTGACTTCAAGGCATCCTCCTCCACGTAAATTCGCCCCTGTAGCGCCGGTTGCAACACCTCCCCTGTTCTGAAAAGGCCCCTATGCAACAGGAGCACAAGAGAAATGCACAAAGCCCCGAGCAAGGCTGATGTGCGGGAACTTCTGGTTTTCCACCTGCGGGGGGACCTTCCAACAGTCCCTTTATTGGTATTTCTTATTGAACGCTCATTGAGGCTATGTTGCACATTGGAACCCGAAATTTCTTTGCTTGTTTCGGCTAGCAAAGTGCCATGAATCGGTCCAACGAATTCATCCACTGAGGCCCTGCCTTGTAACATGCTACCTGTAGATGGTCAGCCTCTTTCAGACAGAAAAGACACCTTAATTCGCAGAATAATAGGTGGAATGAACCACTGGAAATGTGCGAGGCATCACTGGAGCGTTATTAACCATCTACGGCGTGGTTTCGTTCCCCGCTGCTCAGCAGTGCACAAGGGACCTCCACGTCTGGAAGGTACTTTCACCCACCATTGGTTGATGTACCGCTATTCTTAGTTGCAGCCACATTGCTACCTCTGGATTGTTCGCCACACCGAGGCGAGGCTTTTTGAAGCTAACTCGCAGGAAGTGGTCAACAAATCGACAATCGGCTGCCCCGTTGTGAGCCCAAAACCACATTCCTGGGAGAAATTCATAATTATTTAATTGCTTTGCTTTGATCGAGCTGCTATCTTGATATGCTTAGCGTGGAATGTCGCCCACACTGTCCTGTCTGCAGATGTAGGATCGTCGATTTACCGTGCACCGATCCGGTTGCATGCGTCTTGCAAATCTTACCAGCCCCTGGAAATAACAGACATTCGCCATTATATGACAAACTGTGCATTCTATATTACAGTATAAAATAGTTTGTAATAACTATAAAACGCTTACTTCGCGAGCTGCATGCGCTACAGCGACGGAGGGCAACCGCAACTTGTTCACAGGAACATCGTGCTCTAATTTTCCGTCGTGTGTTTGTAGAAATAATCTACTGGTCGAATATGAGCAGCCATCCATCTATACCCAAAAATACTGTACTCATTAACTAATTAATAATTATTATTTCAAGCAAAACTGCCATCATAACGAGCGAGTCCCACAACTGTCGCGCATCCAACAAATATTCGAATCAAATCACCGTTGACTGCGCTCTTGTTCAGACTGCACGGCGACTCTTGTGGTAGGCAGGATAACACTCAGGAATCATGAAGCTTCATTTTCCACGAACCAATATACAAGCCACACTGCCCCGTGGTTTTTCAAGAGGAATCTCACACCAAATCTTTCAGCAGAGTTGCACAAAAAGGATTTCCCACGGAAGTACCTAACCAATTGAAAACTTTTTGTAAGTGAAAGTTTAAACTCACAAAGAGAGTTAAGTTATTGAGCCGCCACAACTTCCTTCTCCGGGAATTACGGCTGTAACTCCCAGGAAAAGAAGGGTACCTCTGTCGAAGTGCTTCCTGCAATTGAACGTAAGGACTCATGTCTGTCGCGGCTGTGCGTTCGCAGTGGGAGTTTGTGCACTTATCAGTACTCCTGTGAGCATTGCCGATGTAACGCGAGTTCTCGATCATATTTGAGGGCCGTCGTGCGTTGCAGCAGAGTATGCAGCATATTACTTACTCCTGGAACTTCCAGAAAACGGCCGACCGCCCCAGTACCAGGCGACCTGAGCGCTGAGGCAGCGGGAGAGGAGGACACAGCATCGCACTCGTTGCAGCTCAGCTTGTTACAACTTGCATTTCAGCCTCACAGTCTCACGTGCAGGCACACTCTAGCCCCTTTCGCTGCATGCAGTAACAGTGTAGCGACTTGTCAAAGACTTCTTTGGCCCACAGGAGCCAGTGTACACGCAAAGAGAAACATATGCAATGATTTCGGATAGACCATGCATGCTACAACTAACAACCGAGGTACTAGTCACTGTTCACGAGCCTGCCCTGTGAATTCACGCAGTTGATATGTGACGTCAGGAAAGTGCATGAAAACTTTGATGCAGAAGCCATTTCATGGGTATGAAGTGCCACCAGATTCCTGTGCTTCAACCCTTTTTATTTGGTATCTACAACGCCTCTCTATATGAGTTCCGAAGCAACATGCACTTCTTCTACGATTGGGAACAATACAAATGATTCCAATGATTACACGCATGGCTACAGATTGTATTAGGACGCATGTGAGGCACTGCATGCACGTGAACGCATATTGCATATTGCAGGGTACCAACTTCCGTTCACGTTACCTCAAGTAGCTAAGCGACTTGAGGTAACGTACCTAAGCGACTGTCCGCAACACTATGGGGTGTGCCAGCACGCACCCTACGGTTGTCACAGTTGCCAGCATACGCTATATGGGTGCTGCATGCAAAACAGGCACTGCTGCCACTGCAGAAGGGCCACTACTGATTGCTTGGGAAGCCTCACGGGAGTAGGGGAGAGTGTACGGAATAAGCTGTCTTGGAGCAGTTCATACGCTCAGCGCTCCACTGAATAACCAAGAAGGCTGCAGGGAACTGCTAGAAAGCTTTTCCTTGAGCCTCCTCCGGGTTTTCTGTATGATGCAATCACTAAACTGCACTCAGCGCTTTTCATTCACTAGTGGTTAGGAGCTAAGGCGTGGTTCACAACTAGTCGCACTTAGAATCCTACGACCGGGGCTACTGTGCTCACTGCTGGACGCAGTGGAGTGTTTGGGCACTAAGTAGAGTTGGTAGAATTAGACGTTTACATGCGTGCAGGCAATCCTGTAATTCACTCACTTACGGCCTTATACTTCGCAACAGTTCAGCTTCTCAGTTTTGATGCGTGGCCTATCATTGTCACAGTTATGGATATTATTAGCTGGAACGCTGAATGCTGCATGACTGCGCGCAGGGCACAGAGACGAAAAACGAAATCAAGTGGGCTATTTCCACGAAAACAACAAACACAGGTAAGCTGGCCGGAAATGCATGGAGGCGGTGCTTGCTTGTGTCTTGCAATGCGCCTTGTTCGGCTCCATGGAGGCACGAATTGTTCATCATAAGTACCACCAGTTATCGTTTTCTCCTTAAGGAGAAGGATGTGGCCCAATGCCGTTGCACTGTCATTCCAGGATTTCGCCAATCAGCATTCCAGTTTTCAGAGGAGCATGTAGGTAGTTTCGATTATTGATAGTGGTTAGCATTTCCTCCTGTGTACAGACTCTAGGCATACGTGTATTTTTGCTTATAGCAAGGCTCCTTCCAGTTTTTTTCACTCAGGCAAATACCACAATGAAGAGAAAGGTTCAACCATGAAGCAATGGACATAGCTGCGCTGCTATAATGGAACAAGCCGCGTGATGTCTACCCAGCAAGCATCTATATTATGTGGGTGCATCCCGGAAATAGCTAGCAGAACTCAGCGGAACGCAAAACAACGCACCGGGACAAGATAGCGCAGTTCTCCTGGCACACACTCTTGGGCGTCCCATCGTTGCCTGATGTACATCTACAACGCTAGATTCTCTCCATCTTCCAAGCTTACAAGAACGCTTTCCGTGATTTCGTCCGTCAGCTCTCTGTCATGCATTCGCAGGCGTCCCGTCCGAAGCTGTCCCCACGAGTGTTTGGCTCCCTGATCTCCACCGCCGAAGTTTTAGACAAGCAACTTTTCAAGCCCAGAGTGCATAGACATAGCTCCCTAATTCGGTATGTCATGCATTCGCAGGCGTCCCCTCCGAAGCTGTCCCCACGAGTGTTTGGCTCCCTGATCTCCACCGCCGAAGTTTTAGACAAGCAACTTTTCAAGCCCAGAGTACATGGACATAGCTCCCTAATTCGTCACATAGCCCATTACCTACCGGTAACCGATGCAACCCATGCTACCTTATCCACTTTTGATGACGAGCCTCACGATGCTGATCGCTGCGGCAGCACAAAGTACGGGATTTTCCCGCGTCACAGTGCCCACGATTAAATGCACTGCAGTGCAACTGGCAAAAAGCGGCAAGGTTTTGATAGCTTCCATCCATATCCCTGTCCTAAGCAGTTACGCTGAGCGTCTAACCGGCACGTGAGCAGTGAGTTAGCGTATACTCGCAAGCAGAGCACAAATAAGTGAATAAAGTGACTAGGCCAACGCCGTGCGTTGCCGTACCACAGGAAGTAGTTGGGTGAATGCCACTCTCGGATATAAAAACCTGTCGTTCTAGATGCCCCATTAACCCTACACACGGCAGGGGCTATTCGTCTTGTGAACGAGGAAGAACCAGTCCACTGGAGCTGTCTGTTTGTGGTGCTTGGCAGAATACAGAAATGCCAAGAGCAACAAAGCTAATGGAAAAAAAAAGCGTCTGCCATCCTCTTGACTGTAGCGGCATGGATAGAGCACTACTACGTAGCATGGAATTTACACAAACGAGGGTAGAAGCAGCAAGGGCATCGCCCCAGTGACCAGTGACCACTTGATGCTTACATCCATTTGCGCATAAAGACGTTCTGGCTAAAGCGAACAGGCGAAAGTGCACATCACCGCCCAACTGCTTTGGCGGTATTATCTGTTGCAGTTCTCGCCGGTTGAATGAGATGACCCTTTGATGGTCAGTGCTATGTCAAATAGCCTTGGCGTATGCACGTTCATTCTCCAAGTCTCAGGGTCTTCACGACAGCAGAAACAGACGCGGCAGGTCTCACGGAAAATCTATCCGGCCGCTCCATTCATCACTTGCAAAATCGTTTAATGCCTCAGCATGCATTTTGATTTTTGCAGCAGCTTGTGCTGCTTCCGTTAAAGTGGCTGCCTTCTTAGCCGCTGCCCTTGCTCTGTTGAAATGCACTCGTAGCTTATCGAAGAGCATTTTGTTCGGCCCTGTGAGGGTGAACTTACTTGAGAAGGCACGGGCGGCGGTTTTCACGCTAGCTTGAATGTCCTCCTCGAGAAGGGTCTGCAAGAAGCTCTCCAGCACCAACAACACCGCGCGTTTGTTGCATTCCACAAAAACTGGTATATGCTCCTCTAAATTCTCAAGCAAGATTATAGCATCCGTTACGTCGTCTGCGCGTTGTAGTTGTGCAGCAGCTTCCTGCACCTCCCGATAGTGCATAGCCGCCTTTTTCTCAGTCGCCATTGCATCTGCGCGAAGCTGCTCGGCCACTGAAGAACTGATATGCTTAGCATTCCCCACCTCCGTGCCTGTTTTTGATTGGAGGGCTTCTTCACATCTGCTATAAAGAATAGATAAGCTGGCACCTATTGCAGCATTGTGTTCATCTGCAATAACCCGGGCTTTTGCCGCTGTACGCGCTAAGAGGGCGGTGTCGCTGGCGCTCAGCTTGTCGTTCGGCGGGGGCAAAAACTTCGTTGTGTCCCAACAATCATCCAGCAGGCCCTGAGCCTCTCCCATTAATTGCTCGGCCTTCTTGAAAGCAGCTGTAGCGCTTCCCACTGACGTGCTCGCATGCACATCTTGTTTTGCTTTACGCATTTCACTCAGCAGTTCCTTGACCTCTGCGAGTTTTCTTCTTACAGTGTAAATATTGCTAGTGTCTTCAGCAGCAAGCTCCGTCTCGTTGATGCCCTCGGACGATGCTTCTATACCATTGGACACCAAACCAATGTATGCGTGCAGTAGTTCCACATTTCCTTGAAGCGTTCGGATCCATTCCTCTACATGGCACTTGAGGTGTATCCGTATGCCACTAATTGCGCAGCTTTTCAATGTTGTTGCTCTCTGGACGGTATGTCTCTTTCTTTCACTTAGAGATAACAGTCGTTCGAGTTCCAATGCTGCAGAAGCCAGCATGTGCTCGTCTCTTTCATCTGAAAATTCTGTCTCTGCCAAAAGACGTTCACGGGCATCTTCAAACCGTCGAGATACATCAATCACGCTCTGTTGCAGCGCACGCAAATACACCATGAAGGGCAGAACACTCTCCCCCTCAAGAATGTGATCTATTTCGCTTTCCATCGAACTGTCAATATCTTCCGATTCCAGCAGGGAAAAAACAGGGACATCGGCGCCGTCCTGAGCTAGCGTCTTAGCCTGTTGAAGGGCATCATGGTGGAGGGCTCGCAAGGCCTCCATAGCGCTGTTTAGACCTGCTGCGAGGCGTATGCTACCAGAAGCACATTCTGCGGCGCGTGCTGCCTCATTAGAAGCGTTTTGTACACTCGCAAGAAGCTTCTGAGCCTCATTTGTACCTACTGCAGCAGCGAGCCGAGATGCTGATGGGAGGAGCCCTCGCAGTCTCTGCAGTCGCCTCAGTTCTTCTGACTGATCGCTAACAGGCCCTCTGATTGCTAAGTTGCCATCTTGCGTAAATGTGTCTTCCCGTGCTGCCTCATAAGGAGGCTCAGATTCTGCCTCCTTCGACACAGTTCGTGTCTTTACTTCGGAGCTCAGAAACCACGCACACAAGAACATCAGCAGGATAACACCAATACCTTTTCTGAAATCCAATTTGTGAACGGCTCTTTTCTCCGTCTTGGGACATGGTGCATCGGAAATGACTGAATTGCCGACTGGCTTGGAGTCCTCCGTTGGTTGATGGTCTATGCGCCCCTCAAATGTGTCAAGGCTTGTTCCGAGTAATTCGCCAGTCTGCGTCTCAGCGGACTCACTGATGGTCAAAGTGCCTGCAGAGAGCCATCGGTGTTCAGTGGCGGAGACCTCAAATGCTTCTGTCGCTGCCAATATTTGTTCATGGCGCAGCAAAGCACAGATCCAGAGCACCCCAAACCCAAAATTCTCCCTCATTGTTAACTGGCCAGACGCGCGAACGCGCTACTAATGAAGAAGGCGATGCGATTGAAAATATTTCAGGTTGCAGGCTCGGTAACAAGAGAAATCCAGCATTCAACTGGAGACCTGCAGTGGCACCGGAAAGGGGAACACACCCAGAGAAAATTGTCTTCGATGGGGATCGCTGTCAGCTGACTCGATGACAGAAATAAAATGGGCCTTTCAGGTGAACCTTGACTATTCACCGAGTCAAGGACCACTCCCTGTGGCCAAGCAATCCGCGCGCCCCATGACCGTCCCTCTCAGTGACAAAAAAGTCAAATCGAAGAAATATTAAACTGGAACCGATGTTGTACATGGCAGCAGAGAAATAGAAATCTGGAAAAAAGATACGGAGGTTGGTAGCTCGCAGCGAAGTTCTAGGGAAACTGTTTATGAAGACGATTCGTAAGAGATGTATGCTGGAGCCTAGCACAATCGAGAGGGGAAGACGCAGTACTTGGCATTATGAGTGGCTCGAATATTATTCAGAAAGGCAGAAAAATGCGACAAAATGAAAAATTGGAGGAACTTCAGGCCGAAATGGTCACTTAGCAAGGGAAGCTGCCTCACGCCCGGTGCCAACAAGGTAGGCTGTGGAGGCTCATACTGCTTGCGCCGAACGAAGATGCACGCTCGCATTGGCTAATTCTGCTCAGCTGCATACTTTTCCCAAAGGAAGTTAACGTGTCTTGCAATATCCAGATGATGACTCCTGCACGAACAAATACATATGATCCCTATCAAACAGCACTACTATGCACTGTAGTATTTCTACCGGTTGTAGCACGGTCGACTGCACATGCACATGCACTTGCGCGCACGTTTGCTACTAATGCTCAACGAAGTATTTAACAAGCTTTTACTGTGTTTATAACATTTATTATAAGGGGGCCTGGCCTTCCTTGCTTTCGAGGTTGCCTGGCGGTCGGAGGTGCAGTAGGGAGTGGCAGCACGCCTTCGACGAGATTAAGTGTGCTCCTACTTATACGCAGTCTGCCGATGAATTGTCAACCGGCTTCCTAACACTGCTTATAGTGTTACTGCATGCAGCAAAGGGCGGTTGGCTGTCCTCGTACTTGGGACTGCCGTTCAGCACGGGTTGCAGTGGGGTGTGTCGTAACTCGTGCCAGACGTCCTCCTCTCCACGGGCTCAAGCCAGGATCAGGTCACCACGGGGCTGGCGTAGGAGAGAGCTGCATTTTGGGAACGTTTATCTTATGTAGTCTGACTCTGCTACAGCTCACGGCGGTTCCCGAATATGATCGAGCGCTGTAAAGAGTGTAACGAGAGTCCTTGATCTTATCAATGGGCGGTCCCCGCATATGATAGAGCGCTGTAACGAGTGTAACGAGATTCCTTGATATTATCAATGGACGGTCGTGAGCTGCGAAAAAGCCAAATGCTTATAAGAAAAGAGTCTGTAAAAGCAGCTGACATCATTCCCCAGAGCTTAGGCAACCATAATGCTGCCGCTCGGCTGCCTACGCGCAGGGAGGTGGGGCAGCCCGGTAGGTGCTGCAGTGCATCTCGCTGCAACTCGTGCTGCGCGGCAGCCCCGTATCTAGACATATCCAAGCCCCCCTTCTGCTGCATGTACTAACTCAATAGGCAATTGTTGAACACTTCCTTCTCCGTTAGTAGGTAGTCTGCGCACCATTCGGTGTACATGTCTCAACTGCACGTAGCGCATGTCTCAACTGCACGTAGGGCATGCTACATCTGCCCCAGCACCGAGTGAGCTATAGTGGAAGGGGGGCAGCTAGAGCACTCTAGAGGAAAAGTTACAGGAAGAAACCTCGTAGGGGAAGAGAGCCGAACAATTAGGCTCTCTTAGTAGGGGAAGGATAAACACTTCAGAGAAAAATAAACCAGATTTTTCTTTGAGTGCGGAGAGTACGATGAAATTTTGGATATTCCCGAAACTTCTTTAGAAATCCAGCATTTATCGTATGGTGACATCTCCAGTTTGGTGGTAAACCCACTATATAAGCCAATGCATTGAAATGAGAACGGACCACGAACGGTCCTACCCAGCGCAGAGCAAACTTCCTCGGCTGCTTGCCCCCCTGCGCGTTATGGAGGGCGTGCGAATCGACAAGAACCAGGTCGCGTGGGT
Source organism: Eimeria zaria (assembly GCA_904066265.1). Lineage (NCBI taxonomy): Eukaryota > Apicomplexa > Conoidasida > Eucoccidiorida > Eimeriidae > Eimeria > Eimeria zaria. Next base: position 732 of record CAJFCY010000095.1, on the reverse strand, counting down.
TGAAAGTGATAGCGGAACGCCGTTTGTCGTAATTTCTAGCCTGACGTTCCTGTGCTTTCTTCATACATTCCCGTGTTGCTGCTAGCTGCATGCGAAAGTGTGAGGCCGCATTTATACGGGGCTGGCTGCCGGCCGCCAGGTCCAAGACCGGGTCAGCCAACGGCATTTCGGTGTAAACGAGAGATTCTGGAGAGCAACGGATAGTGTAGCATGCCTTCCGTGCAGTTAAGCTTGGAGGGCCAACAGTTGAGACGTTGAGCCTTGGGTTTTACGTGTGCACTCCCTTGTGGGTTATCTACCAACGGAGAAGGATGTATTAAGCAATTGCCTATTGAGTCAGTACATGCAGCAAAAGGGGGCTTCGATGTGCCTAGGGTTGGGCTGCCGCAGCACGTGTGCAAGTGTGCACGGGTTGCGTGTTGCAGCGCGAGGTGCGCAGCACCATGGGCCGAACGCCCCGTCCTTAGGCAGCCGAGCAGCAGCGCTATGGTTGCCTAAGCTCGGGGAGAGGAGGTCAGCTGCTATTTTACAAACTCTTTCTCATAAGTAATTGGCTTTTCGCAGCTCACGATAGTCTTTGATAAGTTCAAGGACTCTCGTTACAGGTGGAGCCACCATCGTCGTGCGTCCCCCTCTAATAAAGAAGATGCCAATACCAGTTGTACTTCTTCAGGTGCGTTTTGAAGACGCAGGTACCAGTCCAGGGAAGCTAGGAACTCCTCCACTGCATCT
>CAJFCY010000094.1:0-33745 GCA_904066265.1 Eimeria zaria | reverse complement strand
ATATATGAGCTGCCCATTGACTACAAACTCAACCTGATAAACCCTAAACCCTAAACCCTAAACCCTAGAGTTTGTAGTGTACCCAATTTCTTTGAAGAGTCTCGGGACTTCATCATTAACATTTTCTGCTGTTATTTTAACAGAGTCGTCAAAGCAGCGTCTACGAAGAAAAACAAGAAAATGCTAAGAGATAATCATACAACTGTCTCCTGTCTCCTGTCTCCTGTCCCCTGTCTCCTGTCCCCTGTCCCCCGTCTCCTGTCTCCTGTCTCCTTTCTTTGTGCTGTGTCTGCTGCACTTCGATGTCTACCATGCAGCATAAACCCTAAACCCTAACTCCCAACACCTGTTCTAAAGCCTAGGGTTTAGGGTTTAGGGTTTAGGGTTTAGGGTTTAAGGACCTGAACAGATGACCCCAAATGTCTATCAGCAGAGAACGCTGGGGGCTACTCAACGCCTTGGCAGACAGAGGCCCAGGAAATTCGGAAAAAGACAAAAACCTGAAGACAAACCCTAAACCCTAAACCCTAAACCCTAAACCCTAATCCCTGGCTATTTGTCAGCATCTGGACCCTAGCTCTTAGAGGTGACGCTAGTAGCTACAAGCCGTCAGCCATGAACAAAGGTGGAGAGGATGTGCAGGGTTTGATTGAGGCAGAAGAAACTCATTAAGAGATCTCAGCAGCAAACAAGGGTTTAGGGTTTAGCTGTGGTTTAGGGTTTGCCTGGTGATAGTTCTGAGGGCGTCGCGCTTGAAGCTGTCCTGAGACTGCAGCGACTTCAGCTTTGTTGCTTCAGCACTCCGCTTGCCCCTCCTATAGGTGCTGTGCAGGGTTTTGTCGGCTGCAAGCCATCACAAACCCTAAAACACAAACCCTAAACCCTAAACCCTAAACCCTAAACCATAAACCCTAAACCTTGAAACCTACACCCTTGAACAACAAACTTACCAGTGCTTACAGTCTTGTAGAAAGAGAAATCGCTCAGCTCTCGAGGCTGCTGAGATTCCAGAGGATGCACCGAAGCAGCAGCTGCAAGACAGGCCAGATATCCTGAACCCTAAACCCTAAACCCTAAACCCTAAACCCTAATCAGAAGAACCCCTGGTGCTGCATCGACAGGCCTGACTGAGTAGCCTAAGGAGGGAAAGCTCACGGGTATTCCCCAAGCGGAAGGGCGACATTGGGCCGCCTAACAAAGGATCCATCTTGAAAGGGTTTAGGGTTTAGGGTTTAGGGTTGGCGGTTTGCAGTTTCAGTCGAAAATCCCCATCTACAGGAAAGTGTGCGGCTGTAGAGCTGCATGCAGCCAACTCCTGCAACTTTATGAAAGAGGTTGAGCTCCTTCTGCTGGTTTAACCCCTTTTGGCATGCCTTAAACCCCAAACCCTAAACGCTAAACCGTAAACCCTAGCTGTGCAGCTGAGTCGGGCCCCAGGGCACTGTTCTGCTGCGCCCTCTGCTAAACCCCTAACTCTAGCACATCCCCTGTATACATGAGACAGGTTGAAGGCTACTGCTCAGCTGTCTTTACAGTAACGCCTCAAACAGCCAGTGAAAAATTAAAGGGGGGCCGACAGCCCCGGGGGGCCCCTGGACCACCAGGGCGTTTCTATCAATGAAATAGAAGATAAAAATGAAGAAAAATAAAACAAATAAAGGGAAGGGAGAGCTAATTGGAGCGTATGAGCTCAGACTTTCTCTCTTTGAGTTGCAGAGCTGCAATTCAGGTGTATGTACACCGCAACCACAGGCATAACCATCTCGCCCGTTACATTCCCTGTGTTAACCGCAGATATGAAACAGAAGCCAAATTAAATATAATTTCTACCTAGAATTACATTTTCCTCCGCTAAATGATGAATAACTGCTCGGAAAGTGCAGGTTTCTATGGGGGCCCCTCCAAGCCCTACAACGACTGTTTGCGGTTGTCGACTGCAGTTCTTGTATATGAGGTGTACATACACCTCAAAATTCGAAAATCCTTTTTAATTTTCTGTCTTGTTTGTCTATTTTCTTGGCTTTCTATGGGATCGATTGCATACACCCATCGCTTTTACCTCTCCCATCACAACAACCCCACCACATCACCACCCTGTGTTTATTGGCTTTCCTCTTCTCTCCGGATTCTGCCAATCTTCCTTGTGCTTTAGACGGCAAAAGAGAGGCAAATGCTGTGAAGGGTTATCCCTCAAACCCTGGCCGGCGCTGCTGGCGTTGGGCGGTCTCTAAGAATCTGCGGCTACGGGTTTAGTGTTTCTGCATATTATCTTCGTCAAGATGGCACGTGAGCTTGCAACCCCTCAGCTTATGTGTATTCATATATATATCGAAGATGGTCCCAGGGGAAAGTAGCAACTAGGGTTTAGGGTTTAGGGTTTAGGGTTTAGGGTTTGACTGTGTACGGCTTGTTGTGCAGCCCCTGTCCTCAAAGTCATGAGCGACTCCGTCGTACTAGACGGCAAACAGCTCGAGATGGAGTCCGCGCTTATCTTCAAACCCTAAACCCTAAACCCTAAACCCTAAACCCTCAGCGCATTCTGTTAGCTTTTAGCGGCTGGCTGCCTGAGGCCAACCACATCGCCCACGTGCAGACAGAGAAGAGTTCTCATGTAAAACAAATAGGCATACGGTTTAGGGTTTAGGGTTTAGGGTTTAGGGTTTAGCGTGTGTGAGCTTAGGAAGTGGGCGATTCCCCATGAAGATGCTGCTGCTCGTCTGCAGCAACCCGAGCTGAAGATCATTTCGCTGCAGAAGGCGTGCAGCTGCGTAGGCTCAAACCCTAGCATATTTAATGTTTAAACCCTAAACCCTAAACCCTAAACCCTAAACCCTTGAAATGTAACTATTAGAAAAACAGTATGTGAACTGGATGCTCACTCTATCCCATGAAGGAGAAAACAGCAGATTCAGTTGTTTGTGTTGCTGCTGCTGAGGTGTACGTACCAGTTGTTTGTGTTGCTGCTGCTGGGGTGTATGTACACCAGGCGAGTCAAATTTCTTTCGATGCAGCTAAGGGAGCAGCAGCGCATGCAGCAGTTGTAGGAGTTGTTTCGTCTCTCTCGGACCCACGAGGAGTTGCCAGTAAACCCTTAACTGCAGCCATATTCGTAGCATGCATAGCCAAGCGATGCCCCGTATAAGGCTACTACAGTCTAGGGTTTAGGGTTTAGGGTTTAGGGTTTAGGGTTTGATGTTGAATGTAGTGTGCGGGGGCACGTGTGGCCGCGTTTGCAGGTGAAATGAAGTGGTGGTGGGTCATTTGGGATACCAAGTCAGTTTCTTCTTCTTCTGCTGCTGCTGTTGTTGCTGCTGCTCCTGCTGCTGTTGTTGTTGATGCTACTACTACTGCTGCTGCTGCTGCTTGTAGCCCCGAATGCAGGAGCTTACTATAGGGGGTTAGGGTTTAAGATATGTGTTCGTGCTGCCGTCTTCGCAGAGAAACGAATCTGCTTCTGACATTTCGAGGGGAAGCGCTGTGGACTAGCCTGCGGTGAGGGTTTAGGGTTTAGGGTTTAGGGTTTAGGGCTTGATGTTGAATGTAGTGTGCGGGACTCGTGTTGAAGATGCAACGAATGACGGCTGCTACGGACGCATGAGGGCACGTAGCCCCCAGCATTGCTGTAAATAATGGTTTAGGGTTTAGGGTTTAGTGTAGAAGACGTGTAAAGGGTTTGCGGTTTGCACAGGAAGAAAGGAATCAAGAGAGGAGATCTCATTGCAGTGCTAAACCCTTCCCTTCTCCCCAAAACAGATGGCGGGGACTCGAGAGCGGCCGCTGTCGAGGATGAAGACCAAATCCTACAAGTCCAAACCCTAAACCCTAAACCCTAATCCCTAAACCCTAATCCCCCAACACGGACCCCCGTTTCTTATGTATTCGGCATGCAACTGGGTATCAGAGGAGTTGTGCATTGTCCTGAGGAGTGCAAACAGTTTAATTGTTCGGACTCGGTGTCTCATGAGCTTTGTTAGGGTTTAGGTATTAGGGTTTAGGGTTTAGGGTTTAGGGTTTTGAGGCGTGGATGCTGCAGCTAGGAACGGTCAAAGGAATAGTGCGTTGCAGCGCCATAACTCGAAGGCAGGCGCAGTGCCGCCAAATGGTTCATCTGTGAGAACAGTCTTGCTATTGCTGCTGCTGCTGCTGTTGCTGCTACACCTTCTCCTGCTGCTGCTATTATTGTAGCTGCTGCGACGTCCCCTGCTGCTGCTGTTGTTGCTGCTCTGGCTCTTCCTGTTGCTGTTGCAGTTGGTTCTGAGACATTGTTTGCCGTTACTGTTGTCTCTGCTGTGGTTTTTCCTGCTGCTCATGTTGCTGTGTTTCTACTGCAACGTTTGCTGCTGCTACTGCTGTTGCTGCTGCTGCTGCAGGCCAAGCATGGGGGAGTACTGCCGCTTCCACGTGAACACGAAGGATCAGCAGAAGCCAAGAGGAGCGCATGCAGCATCTGTTGCAGATTCAATTAATGAGCTGCTAAACAGTTCAGACAAAGACAGACGCACAGCTATCCTAAGCACACTGGCCCCTTCTGCTGCTGCTACTGCTGCAGCTGCTGCTGCTGCTACTCCAGTTGCTGCAACACAGGCAGACACCAGTCGGCAGCAACAACAGCAAAAGGAGAATATGCCGCAGCAGCAGCTGCAAGCAAAGGAGCAAACGATGAGCAGTACGTGCTGCCTCCTATTACTTGCGGTAGCTGTCGTCGTTGCTGCGTTAGCGAGTATTGCTGCAGTCGGACGGCCAACTGTTGTTGCTGCTACTACTGCTTCTGCTGCTGCTGCAGAGCTGCTTCGACGAAGCCTGCTGCTGCAGCAAACGACCAGCAAATCTACGCCACCTGGTAACGAAGATGACAGCATAACAAGCAGCAGCAAGGCCACCAGTAAAAGCCCTGCAGACACCAGCGTACGGAGCAGCGGCAACAGCAGCAGTAGCAACAGCACTAGCAACAGTGGCAACGGTCAGGGCAGCAGCAACAGCAGCAAGAGCTTCAGCCAATCTTCAAACAGCAGCGGCTCCCCTGCCATTAGCAGCAGCGGCAGCAGCGAAGCGGATAGGGACAAGCAGGCGGCGGAGGCATTTGTGCGAAAGCTGCGAGAGATTATGGCTCTTCCAGCTGTACGTACACCCGAGTGCTGCTGCTAGTGTTACTGCTACCGCAGATGTGTTTGCTACTAGCAATACTTCTATCGTTTGTTTTGCTGCTGCTGTTATTGTTGCTGCTGTTGCTGTTTGTTCTGTCGTTGGCCGAGCTAAAGGACTGCTGCTGCGTAGGGTGTCTCTGCAGAGTAGCAGCAAAGACATGGCTCTGGCTATTCAGCTGTCTCTCACCAAACGCATGCGTTTTGACGGCACGCCGCACTTGGCACAGCAAGCAAAGGATCTCCACACCCAGCTGTTCCTACACCCCAATGCCGTGAGAGCCCTTTCCTGCTACTGCTGCTGCTGCTGCTGCTGCTGCTACTGCTGCTGGTGCTGCTGCTGCTGCTGTTTTTGATTATCGGCTAAGCCTTTGATGAGGCCTTCCAGCAATCGTTTCCTACTGTTGTTGCTGCTGCCCCTGCTGCTGCTTTGTCTGCAGGAGATAGCACTGTTGGCTTTCAAGAACTATCGTTATCTCCACCATATAGCTACAGTTACAACGCGGAGTGCCCAGAAGCAACAGCAACAACGACAGCAACAGACTGCCGCAGTGACGGGACAGCCCGCAGCCACTGCAGCAGCAGCGGCGCCAAAGGTGAGCGGCAGCAGCAGTAACCTTGCAGCTGACAAGGCGCAAAAACCAACAGCAGCAGCAGTGGCGGCAGCTGCAGCAGCAGGAGCTGCTTCGGAGCAGCGGCAGCAGCCACACATCCCTCCTCTCGACTCTGCAGCAGACGTGCGGCGGGCACTACGCGACCTGAAGAAGCCAAAGCTTGTAGCTTCAACCGTCAGTGCTCTGAAGCAAACACAGAAAGCTGGAGAAGCCATGCAGCTATCAGCGGAGAGGCAGCAGAAGCGGCTTGCCAGGGAACAGCAGCAGAATGAAAGAGCAGCTAAGGTGCAACGTGCAGCTACACCAACGCCCGCTGGCGCCGCTGCTGCTGCCAAGCCTGCAGCAACTGAAGCAGAGAAGAGGGAGATATTGGAGAAGATGCTTCAACTCAAATCGTCTGTAGCAGATATTGTCGACGAGGCAAGCAATTCCTGCTGCTAATGCTGTTGCTGCAATTGTTACTGTTGTGGGTGCTCCTGCTGCTTATCTCGCATGCGCTGCCTCTGTTGTAGCGGCTGTTTCCGCCTCTCTTCAGGCCATTAGATGTATACGGCTGAGAGAGAGGTGTATAAGATGAAAACCCACTATGAACTGTGCATGAGATTTAGGGTTTAGGGTTTAGCGTTTAGGGTTTAGGGTATAGGGTTCATTGTTTGCGGAGTGTTATCAGGAAGACGGCCAACGCCATCTAGAGCGACTTCGTTCCTTGGAGGCTGCCGACATCAAACATGAATTCAAGCAGTCTATCAAGGAGACAGTTATTACCGCTTTCTTCTGCCTGCAGGTAACTTCCTCCCAACCTGGGCCCCCTGGGTCCTTGCATTTGCAGCAGGTTTGGGTTTAGTAGTGTTTGGGGGTTTGGAATTAGGGTTTAGGGTTTGCGGCTGTGTTGCTCAGTGCGAGAGGTACACGGATCGGTTGAATGCTGCCTGCGTCGCTCGCAATCACCAGCAGCAGCCGAGGAAGGCGACGAAGCGTTTCGTTCAGTGCGGCGGCTGTGGCTACAAACCGATTCCAACTCTGAACAATCAGCTGCCTGATGGTTGCCCGAAGTAAGTCGTGAGGTGTTCTCCACAGCTTGCGGGTTGCCATTTTAGGGTTTAGGGTTTAGGGTTTCAGACATTTAGGGTTTAATGTCTGGGTATTCACTGTATTCTAGTGTTTAGCACTGTAGCAACATATTTTGCATAGGGAGAGTGAAGAAGCAGAACAAATATACATACACAAGGCGTCTGCCGGTGTACACTGGGGTGTCTGCGCAGGTGTCGGGTGGCCTCACAGCATCTTAACTTTCATGTAATCTCCCTGTACGCTCCGAGGGCAGAAAAGCTTCTGGATCAGGAGAAGCTATCTATCGAGTGGGTTGATGAACAGTATATAGCACCTCAGCCTTCTGCTGTCAGAGCTCGCCGCGTCGGGAGTGCAAGCACCCTACACCTTGCTGCTTGTGTGTGCGTGTGTTTACGCTGCAGCGGCACCGAAGTAGCAGCATTTAAAAAGCAGCAGCAGCAACAGCAGCAGCAGCATACCAGGGAAGACGGTTCAGGAGACGAAGGCTTCTTCGATCACCCCGACCTCCCAAGTTTTTCGTGAAGCAACGCAGCATCATACACCCAAAGTTGAACAACACAATCTAGGCATAGCGGGAGCCGCTGCTTAAAGGTTCTGAAACCCCGCGAATTTGCACAGGCTGGGGAGCAACCCTAGAGGGTTTGCTGTAGCCGCGTATTACGACCAGTCTGTACCCTCACCACCAGACAAATGTGTTTGTTTGCGCGGTTGAGTGAACTACATATTAGCGGTTGCAGGTACATCTTGGATAATGCAATGTGTAGAACTGTTTAGACACCTAGCTCTTCTAACTTCTTGAAGCCACGCCTCCTGGTTGCTAGATCAGCATTTCCAGAAGGCGGGCATAACTTAATGATTCTTGCTTGTCAGTTGCCGAACCCTGCAGCCCTCATATACGGGGCTAGCGGGCTAGCGGGCTAGCTGCCTACGCCACAGTTAGGTGCTTACACACTAGAGAGGCGGAACTCTCCTATCTTGGACTGGCGAGAGGAAGAAGCGTTGGCGATACCGCTGTCACCTTCGAAAGAGCACTCGTAGAGGCACGTGTAGCAAATGTTAGCACGGCTCTAACCGTTTAGAGGTATTGCGTTATGCCACTGACTACTAAATATCATGGCATTTGTTTGTGTCTTGAGAAACAGCAAACCTACCGGGCTTAGGGGAATTGTTCTAAGGTTGGCCGCGAGTGGGCGGCATGATTTACAAGTCCACTCATCCCGAAGGAATTATATCGTGGGGCATCTGCTATATGTGCTGCAAAGTACAGTCCTGCCAAAATATGCTCAGTTGGCGGGATGATCCAAACAGCGGAGAAGTCGATGACTTCTCAAGGCCGGGTTCTCCCGAGCATAGCGCGTCTCTTGACGAGATGCATTCAAGCGAGAGATGCATTCAAGCGAGAGAGAGAGTAGATGGCATTTATTGCACCTCACGTCTCCTTAACACACACTAAACATTTCTTGTTTTTTCCCTGTTTATTTCTCCATTTTTGCTTCCATAGATTTCTCCCTTCTGGTCAGGTGAATAATAATCGCCTCCTCAAGACGAGTCAACCCTTTTCTCGAACTCCATCATATGACCCTTCTTCAAAATTGCAAATTCCCCTAGGAAATACACAAGCCACTTTTGCATTGTCTGGATGTTGACAACACATTTCAGAGACCTGTCGGTGAACCCATTCTGCTTAACAGGAGAATGACATTTTGGATCTCCACACTATTTCTCCCGAGTATGTTTTTGTGGAGTTTGCTTCTGTTGCCGCCTCCCTATGCGAATTGGGCCTCTAGAAATAGTGTTGCATTGGAAACGCAGTAACATAACAGAGGACTACATGCTCTGATCTAGTCCGCCGCCTTGAACTCCCCTGTAAAACCGTTCACCTCAATGCCTCAATACAGGCCGTCTTTGCTCGAGTTTCGGCTAGTTTGAGTTGGCCTACGCATATTGCCTAGCAACACCGCCAGTGGGACGACAGCAACTCAAGACGGGTGTAGCAGTAGCAGTGTTGTATATGTAGGGAGCCCCTAGGCGCTCTTTGCCATTCCCGTCTTTTTCCTTCTTCTTATTTTGCTATTTTTCCACCCTCAGTGCACACGAGGGCGTGTGCCCTTTGCATGCGAGGGGTGGGTGGGGGGCAGATGTAGCATGCCCTACGTGCCGTTGACACGTGTACCCGACGGGTGCGCAGACTACCTACTAACGGGGAAGGAAGTGTTCAACAATTGCCTACTGAGTTAAAGCACAAAACAAAGGGGGGCTTGGACGTGCCTGCATATGGGGCTGTCGTGCAGTACCGGTTGCCGCGAGGTGCACTGCAACACATGCTGTGCTGCCTTCTCTCCCAGTGCATAGGCAGCCGAGCGGCAGCCCTGTGGATGCCTACAGTCTGGACGAAGGTTAGCTGCTTTTTATGGACTCGTTTCTTACAAGTATTTGGCTTTGTCGCTGCTCACGGTAGTCCTCTGATAAGATCAATGACTCTCGTTACAACTTGTATTGCTAGTTGGGCGCGCACTGGGTGCCGAAGGCCAATTATGCGCTCAACAAAAACATAAATTGTTAGTGCATGAATAAAAAAGGGGCTCTGGTAAACTCTTGTGCGTAGCTTCCTTACAGCAAGAGATGTAGCAATCTGCCATGCAACTCACGGCACGCCACCTTCTCTCTACACCCGCCCAGGCAAGTGTGACGCTGTGCCACGGCCCCTGGACGCCGGAAGGGTGAGAAAATGCTTTGGGAGAGTTCAGATACAATGCATTGTTTCTTGTTCGGTGTTCATGACTGCTCTCGGTTAATATCGAGAACATTCGTTAGAGCAAGAGGTGCATGTAGCGCAAGCCTATCTCACCTTTGTCATTGGTTGTTGATGCTTCGGCTAGACTAAAACACACCTGAATAGTATTTATTAGCTCCTCTGATTGTGCTGAATTTCCCATAGTGCCGTTCTACCTGGCTAAGCATTTTCTTGTTCGCCATTCCTTTCGGGCTCGTCGTGAGCAACCCACCCGTGATTTTACAACGGTGAAAACGTATCTGTGATAAACCTAGAATACCATCGTCATCAAATTCGCATATATTCACTCTAAATAACACACTTTTACTTGACGGGAATGGCATGCCGCTGACAGGAGAAGGTCTCGAATGGCAGCGCGCGGAATCGTTGAGTGTACGGTGTAGCGAGGGACAGCCGAACGAAGACAGCAGTTGATAACTCAGCTCTTAACATGTTTCAGAGCCTCCACTGATAATGTGGATTTTCATAGATATTAAAATGGCAAAATTTTCAGGGTGCTACTGTTGATTTTTTGCATCATTCAGGAGAAGAGGAAGCTTATTTTGTCTGGTTCGGGGCTGGACCGGAATCCTACAAATCATTGACCAGTGTTCTTTCGAACTGGGATACTAAAAATCTGAAACAATCAAATTAGAACCATTTTGTCCATTCTTTCAGAAACAGATTGAGGGCTAAGATCGGAGGAGCGCCATTCGGATGGAGGGCTGCTATCGAGTGTCCAGCAGCTGAAGAAGGGCATTGTTGAAATTGTGCATCGTTTTTGGTGCAGCTCTTCACAGAAAGCGATGAAATTGTTACTTGGCATATTATTTTCATTGTTTTCCTCCATTCCGGAAGATGTGACTGCTGCTGTCAGCTTCCCGCCCGCCCACGGTGTGGTGGACGTGACGCGCGCAGAAGCCGTTGCCCCTACGCAAGCATACTGGGACTCTAGCTTACCAGGGTCGTTGCTTCAGGATGGCACCTTGCCCATGGCTTTACACACTGAGGCTCTTCAGCCCACTTCCTCTGTGGAAAAAGAAGGATCTCCATCGCCACCCTGGTCGACGATGAACCCCCGACGTCGAAAGAATCAACAACTTTACAAGCTCCTCTTCTCCGTCGGCACCGTAATGACTCTTCTTTTCACATCTTTATATTGGAAACCCCGATCCAAAGTACGCATCGTCTTTCTGAGTTGAATGCGCTCCAGGGCTGCGGGCGCTATTCTGCTTGGCATGCCGGCTATCCAGCTTACCAGTCCCATGTAGGGAGACGCTCCCTAATAAATTCAGATGTACATCTGGAAAACGTGTGACACACGAATCAATACTTCAGGCGAAACAGGCGTTTCTTGTATCGTTTGGGAGAGGAACTGCTAACTTGCTGACATGTCTGTGTTGCATCTAGACGTAATTCCTTCCTTAGTTCTTTCCTGTCTGTCTCGTTGGCTTCTCCGTCTTATCTACACGTTTTTCTAGATGGTTTGGCTGGAAGGTTGGTGTGGAGTGCGTTGCCTGGGTTACCTTTTAATGACCGCCTTAAGGCGTGCTTCTTTTCACAGCTGAAACAGACTGTTCTGCAGCAGCATCTAACACGACGACGAATTTCTATTCTGAAAAAGGTGAATCATAACAGATGTCATTCTTCCAGTTATTGCACATTGAAGACCATCGTGAATGTATTGCCGTTGGAGTGATGCGGCACTGACTGTTTATCGAGTCAATTTGCACTAAGTGCCTAGTGAAAGTGTGTCCGGAACTTGTGTATGTCCTTGCATATCGTGTGTTTACCGACTGGTTGTAAATTTTTATATCTCTGTTTACCTTTTTGTGGCGATTCAAAGCCGCTGCTGTGGATTAAGAGTGCAAACACGACTTGCTGTCGTGATGGATTTGCACTAGGGCCGTTTACCTGCCAGCACCTAAGCGACTGGCTGCCAGCCCAACGCCTCTAGTTACTATCTTTAGTTGTGGCCATCAGGCTGGATTTTGGATATCTGATAGACTTTAAAAGGCCTACCGTCCCTCCATGGCATGCTTATGGCGCTAATTGTTTGTTGGGTTTGGGCTAACCTGTACCAACCGCAATTGTGTTGGGCGTTCCAAAGGCAGTATTTTCAAAACCCGATGGCAATGTCGACCGAAACAAGGTGCGTTTTGCTCTCGCGCCTAACGATGCGTTGAGAGGAAGCCAAGTGCACTAAACAGCGAGGGTTCGGAGCCCGAAAGAACACGGTGGATTGCATCAAGTTGTGAAACGTCGGGCGATAAGTAGCTAAGAGCGTACACGGTGCAGAACGTAAAATCTTCGCTTAGACGTAATATATAGACACTCGAGATTAAATCCATGAGTACGCATGCATTTAATATTCATGCATGCTCATGCGTCCGGGTCCTTTACATGTCAATGCCTGGTGTTTGCTTGACTGGTGTGGGCAATTACCCACTTTCTGAGGCTGTCAGGTTCTTCCTCATACGCTTGCCCTCTTGTTGAGTCGTCCGGAAGCAGAGTGCACCTTTTCTCCGGTTTCAGTGAATGACTGCTGCTGAGTGAGTGTAATGTTGCTGCTAGGGGTGAAAGTGTTCAGTTGACAGTATCTGACCGACTGATGTTCTTGTCTATAAAAGGGGGCAATGAGGCTGCTGGCTCTGGACAGGTGTCATTCCTGACAAAAGCAGCGTGCTTCAGACGGCATAATCATTCTCCCCGTGATGCTGCCTCTGGGAGGACGAGTGTGATGAGTAAGTGTAGGCACCAACTCACTCCTCTCACCAGACACATGCGGAGCAACGCATAACTGGCCCTTCTTCCCACAATGGTTCGAACTTTGCTGCACAGCTATTCGGGCCGCATTCAACAGGGCCAGACCGCCGACCACACGATTTTAAGAGTGACCATTGAACTGAGGGAGCAGTTGTGCCTCAGGTGAGGGAGGTGCGTCGACGTAGAGGTGCTTTGGTGTAGAAGGCATATGCGTCGTAGTCATGCCAGAGCGGTTGACGATTATCTGTACACAACCTTGCCATGTCTGGGTATACTATAGGGGTGCGAGCGTTACATGCATGATAAAAGCGTCGAGCATTGCTGAGGCACGGAAAAATGTCGATGAGCGGTCAGCTCGGGGCAGAGAGTTGTGAGAGTTCGCTCCGGAGTTTCGTTGGCTGTCCAGTATGTAATGCCAGTGCCCCGCTTTCGTGTGTTTCTGTACGTTTGTGGCATGAGAGTTCTTGCTTATAACATGGCACAGATCGTGCGTCCCCTGCGCATTCCTGCTGTGGCGTTGGCAGGGAGGGCTGTGTGAGATATGGGCAATGGACATGCGTTCGTTTGGTATTCAAGCAACAACGGAACACCGGTGACACTCGTACCACCCTGCATGGGGATAGCGTGGGGTTCTGCTTGCGGCGCAAGTTGAGTCAGTAGTGAGGAACGCGAAAAGCTCAGTAGCTGCTCGTAAGAGTCTGTGGATTCTGGCGAAGGCGTTGCTCTTCCCTAAAGGTACTGCAGCTGTGCCAAGGCTTGCTAGACAGAGTATCACCCTTCTTTGTTGCGATGCTTCGCTCGGAGGTGACCAATGTCTGGCTGGATATGTTGAGGCTACAGAGATGTGCTGTGCTAGGGAAGGGCTCAAGGCTGAGAAATTCATACACCGTGGATTACTTCGTGTTTGCTTGAGCCAGAGGCGTGTTGACGTGAGCAGCTGTCAACGCATTGGGCTGTCGTTAGCGTGGAAAAGGTACGGTAGGTGTTTTGTAGGGCAGTCGGCATTACGGTGTCTGCGCGTTTGTGTGACTCCGTGTCTGAGGAGCGACAACGCTTAGCAGCTGTCTTAACGCGGTCTGTGCGCGTGTCACGCGCATGAAGAAAAGGATGTTCGACAGTATGCATATGCTACAGCTGCCTTCGGTATGAATCTGCCAGCCGGGCGGTTGGATGCTCCAGAGAGGGGCGGGATTACCGCTTAACGGTAGTGTCAGCGCCTTTCCCTTACTTATTCTATAGACCGAGGAGGTGAGTTTATACAGTAATGCGACTGCGTTCTGTTGATCTGCGCCGGCATTCGTGGTTCTCGGGGTCCGAAGAAGACACTCTGAAAAAACACAGTCCTTGTATCGGCCTGCTCGAGTGAAAAGACTGGGGATCAGATCTCGCACTATCTCGCTATTTCCATGGGGTCGCAGGACGAAGGTGATTGAGGCGATTGGTGTATCTTTTCGGTAATTTTTGTGCAGTGGGGCTCTGCATCGTGTGCCTATATGCTTAGTGTTGTCGACTGGCCTTGTGTGGGTCCGCTTATTTGTGGGTGTATACAAAGGGATATTTATGTAGTTGTACTGCACATGCGAGGTAGCACAAGAAGGACGAATCTTTCCAAAGTAGCTCCCTGAGACTTTATGGGAATGGTGAGGCGTTGCTAAAACGTGGGTTACACCACCTCTTGGGATGGAATGGGTTTGTGCTGGCTAATTCAGAACAAGTGCTACATCTGGTGCGTTTTTGAAGAGGACGAGTGTCAGTACTGTGACGAGGCGGAGGTCGTCAAATGCGTTGGAAACGAGTGGGGAGTTGTAACATCTCTCTGTGTTCGTATCTATTTTGGCACTGCTGATTCATCTGCGCACCTCCTGCGGTCCTTAACCTGCGGCTAGGCATGTTTGTGGCTTCGTGATTTATGCTTGAGCCTGGCCGTCAAGCGCGCGTCGTCAGCATAAGCGCCATTTGAATTTGTGCAGAGCATACTACGGTATGCTCGTCGTTGAACTCAGTTGAAGAGGGTATGTGTGAAGAGAGGCACAGACAATGGGTTGGCGTGTCTGCTCTAACTGCGACATATGTGTTGATAACGACGAACATACTGAAATCTGGCATGCTCTGGATCTCTCTGCGTCATAATCGTGAAAGTCCTCGACAGATTGTTGAAAGAAAGGTAGGGGAAAAGCCAGATGGGAAAACGAAGGGGTAATTTTTCAAAGCGAAATGGTTACGCGAGCTGTACACAGTGGGCTTTTGCGAGTGTCTAGCTTGTGTTAATCGTACAGGCTTAGTTTTGGCCGTTGCGCTTCTTTCTACGCTTGTAAAGGTGTAAGGGGATTAGGCTCTTGTTACGAAGCTTGTGCGTGCTGGGAGCACCATAGTGTCCGTAGTGGGGGTGAATACCTTGGTATGGTGCATTGTGCGAGCATCTGCAGCGTTCAACGCACAGGATAGCACATCTGAGCTTCAGGTGTGCCAGAGTGTTACCCGGTGAAGCCCAAACGGGGCAGGGCTCAAGCTGTGGCGTATGTTTGGTTTTACGTATAATGATTAGGCCGTCGCCCGAGTGTCCACGCGGTGTGCACTAGAACTCAGGTGACAACTGAGTTATTCAGTGGTGCAAGGGCATAAAACCGCTGCAGAGCTTGCTCAGTCAGTGGTTTCTTCTATCATCAAGATTCAATGCTTGGCCTCAAAGCTAAGATACTTACTAGAAATACTTCAGGTTCTGCATACTCAATAGTATGGCTCAGAAAAGCGGCAGCCGCTGTATTGTGGAAGCCGCATCCTGGCTGCACAAAGTCCATTGCGTGTGCATGCTTTTGACTAGCCTTTTCCGTTTATTTGATCGTTTCGTTGCCATGTTCCATAATACTGTCAACTGGCTCGTTGAGCCACTGGCCAGCGTAGGGGTATTGAGATAGACTCATAGCGCAATAGATAAGAAACAGACGGACGTTTGCTTACGCTTTGTACCTGCTTTGGTGGGCCGTTCGTTGGGAATTCGGTTGACTGTGAAAGGAATGCGATTTTTCTGCCTGAAAGCTTGCGCACAATGCGCTGTGCATGAGCTGCTTTACGAGAGATAATGGCAACGCATTAATTAGATCATAGCAATGTGGATACATGTTAGTACTGCCAAGGAACGTCTGGCAACTCAACAGCTGTCGGCTTTCGGCAACTATTTCTGTGTTGGGGCTGTATGTAAAGTCTATCACATGCAACTGCGGCTGCTCCGGATGTGCTGAAGACGCCCCAAGAGTTTCGCGTTAGATATGCAAAGTGTTTCTCAAAGTGTGAGAGCACTTGTGCCCCAGCAAAAGCTGGTGCGTCGACGTAGAGGTGTTTTGGTGTAGAAGCCATATATGTCGTAGTCATGCCAGAGCGGTTGACGATTATCTGTACACAACCTTGCCATGTCTGGGTATACTATAGGGGTGCGAGCGTTACATGCATGATAAAAGCGTCGAGCATTGCTGAGGCGCGGAAAAATGTCGATGAGCGGTCAGCTCGGGGCAGAGAGTTGTGAGAGTTCGCTCCGGAGTTTCGTTGGCTGTCCAGTATGTAATGCCAATGCCCCACTTTCGTGTGTTTCTGTACGTTTGTGGCATGAGAGTTCTTGCTTATAACATGGCACAGCTCGTGCGTCCCCTGCGCATTCCTGCTGTGGCGTTGGCAGGGAGGGCTGTGTGAGATATGGGCAATGGACATGCGTTCGTTTGGTATTCAAGCAGCAACGGAGCACCGGTGACTCTCGTACCACCCTGCATGGGGATAGCGTGGGGTTCTGCTTGCGGCGCAAGTTGAGTCAGTAGTGAGGAACGCGAAAAGCTCAGTAGCCGCTCGTTAGAGTCTGTGGATTCTGGCGAAGGCGTTGCTCTTCCCTAAAGGTACTGCAGCTGTGCCAAGGCTTGCTAGACAGAGTATCACCCTTCTTTATTGCGATGCTTCGCTCGGAGGTGACCAATGTCTGGCTGGATATGTTGAGGCTACAGAGATGTGCTTTGCTAGGGAAGGGCTCAAGGCTGAGAAATTCATACACCGTGGATTACTTCGTGTTTGCTTGAGCCAGAGGCGTGTTGACGTGAGCAGCTGTCAACGCATTGGGCTGTCGTTAGCGTGGAAAAGGTACGGTAGGTGTTTTGTAGGGCAGTCGGCATTACGGTGTCTGCGCGTTTGTGTGACTCCGTGTCTGAGGAGCGACAACACTTAGCAGCTGTCTTAACGCGGTCTGTGCGCGTGTCACGCGCATGAAGAAAAGGATGTTCGACAGTATGCAAATGCTACAGCTGCCTTCGGTATGAATCTGCCAGCCGGGCGGTTGGATGCTCCAGAGAGGGGCGGGATTATCGCTTAACGGTAGTGTTAGCGCCTTTCCTTTACTTATTCTATAGGCCGAGGAGGTGAGTTTATATAGCAGTGCGACTGCGTTCTGTTGATCTGCGCCGGCAGTCGTGGTTCTCGGGGTCCGAAGAAGACACTCTGAAAAAACACAGTGCCTGCATCGGCCTGCTCGAGTGAAAAGACTGGGGATCAGATCTCGCACTATCTCGCTATTTCCATGGGGTCGCAGGACGAAGGTGATTGAGGCGATTGGTGTATCTTTTCGGTAATTTTTGTGCAGTGGGGCTCTGCATCGTTTGCCTATATGCTTAGTGTTTACTTGTGTGGGTCCGCTTATTTGTGGGTGTATACAAAGGGATATTTATGTAGTTGTACTACACATGCGAGGTAGCACAAGAAGGACGAATCTTTCCAAAGTAGCTCCCTGAGACTTTGTGGGAATGACCGGCTGTTAGTTAGGGCGTGAACTAGATATTGTTAAGGTGCAATGCTGAGCTCTTGAGCCGCGGTATCGTGAAGAGGCGCGGGGATTCCACACCACTGCTTATGATTCTCAGGTATCTATTCACGCAGATGAAGCAGGTATAGCCTAGCTACGGCACTGCCGCATCTCATTTTGGCTTTTCGGTTTATCTTCATTGCGTTTCCTCCTCTAATGCTTTTGGTGTTATATGTGAGTACAATGTTGGCCCTGTAGGAGTGGCAAGCTCTGCGAACGAATCAGGGCTTACTGGATAATCTACTCCTTCCCGGGACTGAGTGTGATTTGAAACCGCTACTCGACGTTGTGTTGAAACAACTAATGATCGTTGTGCCGCTTAACACAGATTAAGGATGTGCGCTTAGTATGATCACAGTGCGGATGAGTGTGGTAGTCTCTAATGATGGATATGGTTATACGACAATGAAAGCAATAAAGAATAGTCTGTTCTAGAGTTCTCCACTCCAAATGTCTGACGGATGCGGGTGGCATGCGCGTTAGAATGCAGCAGAAGACAGCGGTGCCAGTGGTTAGGGATGAGGAGTTCGGGTGGCACAGAACACCGGCATCTGCGATTCAGAAAACCTCGATAGGCAGAGTTGTAGCCGTAGCAGAGGACGGGGTACATAACGACAATATTGTAGTTCCTTTGTCTACTAGGTGCATACGTTTGTTTTATTTCCATGTAACAAAGACGTGTACACCTCGCGAATGGGTCCCGGGTTGATAGCAAACCCAAGTGCGCGGAGAGGGTCGTGAAAGACCGTTTCGTTGTTCGATTGTAAGTGCTGCCTGCAGCAATAGAGGTAGTACACGCCCATCCTTATTTTGTTACCAGCGACTGCCGCATCTCGTGTGGCGAAGCTCGTGCGTCTTGCATGCATGCACGTTTCGGTTTTGGTAGGTCGTTTGGAGGGAACATCAGATGTGGGTATCAACGGGGGTCCATCAACTTATCTTGAAACGCAGTGAATCAGATGGTCTGGCGACGGTTCTTTGCAGTTTTCAATAAGCCTGGGAACAGTTATCATTAATACGCCATACGCTTGTTTTTCAGGCAACTAAAGTAGCACTGCCCTACTACGAGAGGACAGGATATATGAAGGGATCCAGTCACAGCGTAAGGACTTTGGAATAATGCAGGCCCCTGGATCGCTTGTGAGTTGTGGTGTTAAGGAAATACCATCGCCATGGAATAACTGTAGTGTCGCCACTGCACTTCTCCATACCCACGTTTTTGATGGCTCGCTCGAGCATGCACACACATTGACTGGCATTCTAGCTTGTTCATCTCACTCAAACATACACGAACCATGGGTTGTGCAGTATGCTTCGGATTGCGGTGGAGGATCGTACAGGCCGCTTAGTGTGAAACTCGTGAAATTCCTGCCCACGTAAGCAGGTCGAATTGATAGGCTAAGGGTAGAGCTGTGGTCTTTGCGGGGGGAGGGGTGACTTGTGTCCATCGAACATCTTGCAGATCGTGTCGCAGTCTTAAGAGGGCCACGCTTTTAGAGAGAAAAAGGCACCTTAGTTTGTTGAAAACAGTGTGCGTGTTTATAAATGGGTGGCCCTCAAGTCAGGCCCTGCAGTACTGGCATGCTCAGCAGGTGAATGGTTCTGGCCCCATATTTGCAGTACTTTGCACTACACCGGAAGCGTCATCGTCATGCGTGTGAGAGAGGAGCGTCTGGAAGTAACAGTGAAGCTTTACCTCCGAAAGGTGGAGCGCAGTTGTTGTTTTGTTTCGTATGACGACATCTGCTTCAGGAAGAGGATGTAAGTTCACGGTTGAGAGCGACTGCGCGTCGGGGTGCCATGTGTTCTCGCTCGAATGAGCTATAGTTTCCGCAGCATCTACATTGAATCCAGCGACTTCGCCGAGTGTGACGGAATCAAATTGTCAGTCACAAGTCCAATTTGCGTTACAGGGGCAAACGCAGACGAATATATTCAGTGCGTAGCAGCATGCGATGAGCATCCAATCGATTGATTCACGCTGTCATGCGTGATGGTGCTTGATCTCGTTTGAACCACAGCGTAAAGTTTCAGTAGCACTTCTGTTCCGCGTTGGCACTGGGTTTGCTTTTCTCGGGGCATTGCTGTTAAGACGAAGTTCAACTCAGCACGATGGTGGTTTTGGCGCCTTTGGCGCGCATGGCGTGCATCCGAAACGCTCTGTTAACGTGCATACACTCGTTGTGAATTCCGGCTTACTGCTGTGCCGCCAGGCATGTAAGGGAGCCCACCAGTCTGATGGTATTTTGAAGGATATTTCTGTGAGAATGAGAAGGACTCTGTGCACCTTCGGGGTACGCTTACGCTGCGCTCACGGTAGAGCAGAGATGGAATACTGTTAAGCGTACGTTGGGCATAGAAACAAATGCAGATTGCGGCGAGCCTTACTTTCGGGATTAGAATTAAAGTGCAAGTACATGATTTTCTGTGGGGATGCCTCTTGCTAGGACTCTCGCGTGAGACCGTGAATTATCTCGGGGTGTTGCAGAACACTTGGTTTGCCTTTTGCTCTATTTTTAGGTTTCTCGGCTTACCTACGTGGGAGTGGCATCGGACAAAGCCACAGATTCAGCACAGTGTAAGGAAGCTAATGAGGTCAGTGGAGAGACAGCAAACAGAGACGCGCACGCTTTGACAGGGGCTGATTAGGTGGGCCGGCGCACGAGCGTGCTTAGTGCGCGATGGGCGACCCCAAGCCCCAGTTTCCGTTTTGCATGCCGGGTTATGGTTTCTAAGACGTTGCCAATAGATAAAGAGAGTTCGTCTTCAGCATCAGAACACGTAGCGGATCCAGGTGTGTGGTTCCAGTTTCAACTGGGAGATGCACCGTTCTGCGGGGATGGAGATCCTCCAGCTTGGCATGTAACGGGGCGATTCTTGCCGCACGCTTGCTTCCGACGTGGGCAGGGCTTATACGAGAGTGCATCTGACGGCAATAGCAGGGCAATACCGGACATTCAGTGAGGAAGAGCTGGGCGAGGTTTGTGCAAAGAGAGGTTCGGCAGGTCCCAGTAAAGATGCAACAGTACGTGAAATGTCTACTGACGACAGTACTTGCCCACTAAGCAGTCTGACGGGAGTCGCGACTTTGTTTTATTCTATGTAGATGGGAGGATGCATCATGCGGGATGTATGAATACGTATCGCATGAATAGCAAATAAAAGCCGTCCAAAGTGTTGGACAACCGTCTTGGTGATTCTTCTCTAGGTGGAGCAGGACGGAGTTGGATGTTCTGGAGATATTTCCTTGCCTAAGACTATATAATTTGGCACCTAACTGTAGAGCAAGCATCTACTACACTGTGTGCGTGACGTGCTTTTGTGCACGGCCATGCTGAAGACCGATGTAGACCGGACGTGCGCAATGTGTTGAAAGCTTGCAGCCATGCCGTCTCAGTTTTTCGTGCAGCCTTGATAATTCAACTGTTCATGAAGTGGTTTTGTCGATTGTATGGTTTAGTATGTGGAGGCATCTGTATTTTCACCAGGGTGCCTACGGATGAAGGGGGCTGCGCCGACATTGAATGACAGAAAATGGTGTGCTACGGCAGTCATAGGCTGCTTTTTTGCAATTTACGAGCGGAGCATATGCTTTTTGGGTTGACGGAGGAACGGAGGTTGCATTGGGAGGCAAAACCCAGGTGATACTTGCAAGCCCTATTATTGAGGTCTCGTTGTGTATGTGGCTCTCTGCCTCAGGCGAAGAAAGTGAGTTTCATGATAGCTGGGGTGACGGGGGAGGGTCAAGGTGGCTACCGGGGGCGGCGCGCGTTGTGTAGTATAGAAATAAGGGTTGTATAGCTTCACGAGGAGACTACGCATTTAGTGCGACAAGCGTATGGGCCACGTGAGCATAGGGGACAGGAAAGGCAAGGCGATTGTGTACATGGGACAGGAGAGGTTTTGATTTGTGTTGACTTACGTTTTCAGCGTACTTGAGTGCTCACAAAGGGGCGCAAGCAAGTATAAAGGATCTGTGTTCGCCTGTTCGTGCTCATGTACCGGCCGTCGACTTGTGGAATTTTTGTGTGCAGCCGGCACAGTCCGGTAACACGGAACGCGCGACAGCTCAACACATCCGTCAGCGTTTGAGTGCTTTGTGCTGATGTGCGTCTGCATGCGTAGTCCCAAACGTTGGAGGCACACAGCACTCACGTCTTCCATGAAGTCAACTGAAACCAGGGCTGCTTTATTGGTGTGTAATGAAGGTTGTGAGCATTAAAACAAGTGGGGCTATGTCCGCTCACGCGTCTGGGACTATGAGAGCTTATAATGCAGGTGTACCTTGCAACGCTGAGAATAAGATCAGGACTTTCAAGAGCCGGACGCTTTGCACAATATGAAGGATATGCATGAGCGCCATGTTGAAGAAGCCCTACCAGCAGAGAAAGCATTGCTCACCTGTTTCCGCTTTGACATGTCATGCCCGCTATCAGCCTTCCTTGCGGTGGGGCTCTCCTCACCGTAGGTGCGTTCACTATTGTAAATTCGGCATTGCAATATGCCAACTTGCGCCGGCCGCAGAACGGCATATCGTCGTCGAAGTAGGCAGTTTTAAATGCTTCCTTGTACGCTTGCACGAGCCACAAGGAAGCACTTAGAGCTGCTACTTCGACGCTGTGCTGGCCGTGTATTTGCAGTTGACGGTAGTGGCGTGTGTTGCGCAGACACGGTAACAAGTGTTGGCCAGATCGCTTTGCACACAGCACTGAGCTGCGGAAACGGCAGTGCATTTAAAATGTGCGGTCTCTTGTGTACTGTTAGAAAATATTGTACGGGCAATTTTACATCTTCTCCGACGGGTTGGGTTCTGTGGGGTAGGTGTTGAGAAGTTTCGATTTTGTGGATATTCCGGCAGCTGGTTTGAACAGGCTACGTATGCCAGTTCAGCGGAATAACACAAGAAGGCGAATGCCATGCTTTGTTTATTAAAGCTGGATTTCGATCGTGGGTCGATCATACTCTTGGCAACTGGCTTTAAATACTGGAAATGTGAAGCTGGGTGGATATTAGTGTGCTTGCAGTGATGAGGAAATCCAAACATTTTCAGTCTTTCACGCCGATGCATGCTGCACAAGCACGTACTTCTTATTGTTCGTAAGTGTGTTAGGCCCAATGTTGTACGTGAGCTGCAAGCCGGACCATCCATGAGTTGTGTGCCGGGTACGGCGACTTTCTGCTGGGCATGGTTGGATGACAACATACAGCGTATAAATCACCCAGACCTCTATGGTCCTCATCTGCTTTGGACGGTGCGCTGAGTTGCTGTGTCAAGCTCGTGAGTTTTGCGGGTGTCTGTGAGGCAGTATTGACGTCTATTCCTTGGTTGTGGTAGTCGGTAGGAAGCGACCATCTTGGGTTGGTTGACTGTGGGCTGCAGGGGAAGCATGCAGCTGGAGCATACCCCCTCCTGTAAGGTGCGCTGTTCGTCGGTGTTGGTGGTAGACTCGGCGTTTCTTTCTGCATATTATTCCGGACGTAACACACCCATATTCTCCCGATAGTGCTGAGGGTGACAAACAACGGAACAATCATCGTCGCAAAGTCACAGCCTTCGCAAAGCCAATAGTGCACGATTCTCTGTATCCTGTGGAAGGAGAAAGGGTTTTTTCAGGTTCTTGTTTTAACACTAGGTGTGTTGAATGTGGATGGCAGGCAGACAAAAGAGGGTAGCAGGGTGCAGGTGAACTTTGTACATGATTGTAGCTTTGCGTATCGATATCTGCTCAAGGACGAAGACGCACATTTATCGGCGAGCGGACATGCACTTAATATACTTGAACGGACGCGTTTAAAGCTGATGCGAAGGCGGGGGTGACGGGCAATGGGCTTTTGTAGGTCTTTAAGGTTCTTGTGAATTTAGTGCCTGGTGGAAGCTTCGAGCATCGGTTGAGAACAAGCTCCCGATGTTTCGAATGTTATGCGGTAAAGTTGGTCAAATTCTTTTTAAGGCTCACATACTCGGCAGAAGATGATATTCACGCCTCAAGTCGTTTGATGGCGTACTAGGAGTATCATGCACCTTGTAGGCAAGCCTACAGCGCCCATAAAACGCATTTGGGTGTGACACTGTGTGGTATATGCGTACAATTGGATGCGTAGCCATATATGTGCGTTCTTTGGAGCAAGCTTTTCCCAAGGCTACAGAGAAATCGATGCACTCTTGGCGTATACATGATATGCATTGGCCTGATGAGGCGCGCGAGCGTAGAATGTGCACTTCGATTGGAAATCAGTAGCCTCCTTATACCTGTTTCGGGTTGTATTGCCGATTGATTGGACGGCTTTCGTGGTGCGAAATGTTTCGCAGAAAGGGTGCTATGATTGGCGCGGTGCAGCAAATGCAGCTCTCTGGCTACTTCGGGGACCTTGGGGCGTGTAAATCGTGTGCTTTCTATGCGGCAAACGTGGATGAATGCAACATGGCGACAAGGTGCCGTTTCTCGCGATACACTGGTTGAGAATGGGGGGGTTGTGGCCCGTCATCCGTGCTATAGGAAAAGGCAGTGCGTTCTCGTCAGGCCGGCACTTTCGTATGGCATATATCGTTTAGGTGTGTTTGGGTGGGGGAAAAGACATTCTAATGTGTTGAATTGTTGAGTTTATCTTCAGGCACTTCTTTACGCTGCTTATATGATGAGACTTTTGAGTGCCATTAGACTCCGGTAACATATCATTAAGATTTTTTATTGCCGAGGCGATTGTCTTCTAGTGTAACTGGCTGACAAACCAGGCAGGTTGAATTTCATTAGATCGAGCCAGTTGGCCAGTCTGTTGAGCCATTTTATGGATCAGCTTACCTGCATGACTGTGCTACATACAACCGTAGATTGAATGAAGGCAAGAGGACGAGTTGTGGTATACTTTGGGTCGGAACATGCGACATTGGAAGTAGAGAATGGCGAGAATGGCGGAATCTTTTCGTTATCGTGTAGAAGTTACGGGCACGTTAGGGGTACGGCTGTTCATCTGAGAAGAGTTTTGGAAACAGAACAAGACGGCATAACGTGAATTACTTGAGTTTTGCTTAAACGATCCATTTCTAACACGTATATATTCAACGTGATGAAGCAAATACACGCAGGCTGCAAGTCAAAAACACTATCGGCTGCGTTGGCTGTAGCGCCAGTGCTTTTCTCCGATTTTTCTTGGGAGCCTATCGTGAATCACTCAGGCATCGGGGGCTTCATGCGTGTTGACACACTACGAAGTCCCCACATCGAGGAGCTGTAGAGACTGGAGACAAGCGCATGTATGTGTATCCAACGGACGGCTCCTGAGCCGCCCCAGTTTCTCATGGGGTCTTGAGGCGGATGTTATCGAGAAAGAGAGCCTGTTTACATATACAAGAAGCTCTGTGCTTCACCTATTTGTGAATTGATAGGGGCTAACGCTTTTGCAAGCATTCACGTGAAATCAGTATTTGCATTCGTTTGCACACTGGGAGAGATGCAAATTTCGAATTGAATCTGAGAGGCAGTCACCTTAGCTGCAGAGTTTGCACTGGCTCGTATTGTGAAAGCGGGTCTAGGCGCAGCACCAATCTCGCCTCCCCTCGTTTCAAGCTTTTTGTGTTTTGGCCGCAGCAAGTGAGCTCCTGACCCCCAACTGTTTCACAGAGCAGGCTGCAAGCCATCCGCCTCTCTTGCCGGCTTCGTATGCTTGTTCTGCGATCCACATAAAGCGTTCCTTTCAACCCGCATTGCAGCATACACTAGATGCTGTTGAGACATCTACCCCCGCTGGTGCGCAGACTAGCTACTAATGTAAACACATGCAAGCCCTGTTTTGCTGCATACAGTAATTCAACAGGCAATTTTGAGTGCCTAACAATTTGCTACTGAGTTAGTGCATGCAAGAAAAGGGGACTTAGATGTGTTTACATGCGTGGCTGTTGCGCAGCACGAGTTGCAGTGAGCTGCGCTGAACTCGTATTGGGCCACTTCCTCTCCCCGTGCAGGGGTAGCCGGGCTGCCGCGCAGTAGATGCCTAAGGGCTAGGGAGGGAGGTCAGGCGCTCTGGGGAACTCTCATTTTATGGGCATTTGGCGTTTGCAGCTCACGAAAGTCGTTTAATAACATCAAGGACTAGTTACATGCAAGGTGGCAGTACCAGCGAACGCGATGTAGCACATGACAACAGCAACTTTGTATCATGCACCCAAGGTCTCATGCTTAGCTGATCCAACAAAGATATGGAGGATCTTTAACCAGTCTGCAAGACAGCCAACGAAACATTCACTCTTAAATTCCCTTGTCAAGCTACCTGATGCGGGCGCTAAACGCAGTGCCACGAACACCTGGACTGCCGGGGTAATGTCGTTACGCTCCTGAGTAACGACGAAGTACCGGAAAATACTAACATTTCCACAAGTGACGTAGCCAACTGCTGAATACCGGAACTGGTCGATCCCGATACACAGAAAGCATGCAGCCTATGATTGCGCCTACTCGTTCATTCATCTCTGTGTCCTGCACAGCGAAGTGCTGGTACGCAACGCTACACTGATAAGATTGTACTAGATGCGATTAGTTTGTTGAGCCCACCGGCTCCAACAGCACGTCAATACAGACGCTGTGAGGACCACGGCATGCTTGGTAGTGGTCCGTTTACTGCAGAGATACCGAAGAGTTTGATAAACCCGATATTCCTAGAAAGATGAACAGTACTATCAACCAGTCGTCAGCTACTGGACAAGGTAGGATGGAAATTAGCTACGTCAGTCGAGGTTTCTTGAGAGGGCACTGTGGAACGCATGCAGAGCCAGCTTCGTTTGGCATCACTAAGGCAGAAATTACAGAAGGGTATAACGGACTTCTTCGGCGGGGGGAGGAATGGGTAATTGACAAAGATGCGTCCTTTCTTGATTATTTCAATATTTGAAACCTTCTGTGGAAGCGGAAGCGAGGCAGCTTGTCTTGTGGCTCGCCTCGGGGGCTTGAGTGGGTCGGCGAGTTGCGTTCGTACCCAGCGTGACAGGTAAGTGCCATCTTCACACTTCCAATTTTCTTTTAAGCCAGAGAAACTGGTACTTTAGTTCCCATTGTCACCAGAGCTTGGCGAAAAGCAACCAGAGAAGGGAACTGAAGGATTGATTGCTCTGCAGAGCAGAGCCCTCCAGGGAGCAACGACCTACCCATGTCTGCCATTTTTTTACTGCTAACGGGGAGCTTGCAGGCGTAAAAAAATTTTGTTAAAAACATATGCGCATGGCTTCCATGGTTGGCTAGGCTGTGCACTTGAATGGAGACCACAGTACAGCCGGCAAGCTGAAGCTGCAGTTCGGGTTGTGTCACCCTACCCAGTCGCCGCATAGGGTTTCTGTCTTCTGCAGCTGCATCGCGATCCCCGTGGTGATGGTAATCAGGCTTCATCCTGTGAGTCGCTTACCGACTGGGCTCATGTGCGTACGTTGGTGAGGCCCTGCGGCGGTGCTGCTGTGTTTGGCGTTAACTGGCAGTTGTGGAGATGGAAGATTCCACAGTTGGCAGTAAACCAGGCCAAAGCGGCTCACTAGGTCGGGTTCGGCCCTCAAATATAGGTGCAAATGCTGACAGCCCCGGCTCTTCGTTGCAGACTGAGGCAGACGTAGAGACGTCGAGTCCTGCTCTTGGCAGTGGAGGACTCAGCAGCCGCAACAGCATCGGCAATGTCGATGGCAGTGGACTCTATGGTGAAGGCTCAAACAGTAGAAGTTGTTCGGCAACTTCTACAGACCATTTCTCCAGCGGTACACCATTGCAACGCCACTTTTGTGCCGATTCTCTGCATGCGTCGACGGTGTGCGTTGGTTCGTCGAAGCAGCAGACTTACTCTGATGTGCCGGAGATAGCAGCAGGGGAACTTCCTGAACTTCGCACTGCTTCGGAAGCAGCGGGAGTGGCGCCCTTGAGTCATACAGAAACAGAGGTTGAAGAGGAAACAGCGAGCTCCTTCCTCCAGGGTGAATATCGCAAGGGCAGTGACAGTGATGCCCAGAACGAGGCAGCACCGTTGGAAGGAGAACATCGCGGAGGTTCTGTGCGCACATCATCTGCTTCCGGTAGCCCTAGTGGTGGGTGCATCGGGGCGACTCAGACAACAGGCGAGGACGCCAGCAATCCACAAGATGCGCAGCCCGCAGCAAGCGGAGTAGAAGCCGCAGCTCCCAGTTGTGGAGTATCATGGGCGCAAGTGGAAGGGAGAGCTTACCATTCGCGGTTGGACGAACTGGTCCTCGTTTCTTTCAATGCGGGACTTTTGGAGTACAAACTCTGTGGCCTCCGGGTTTACCAGAATCCGCCCTTCACTCAGCGTCGCCTTCACCATATCCCGGGTACGCTGCTTGAGACTTGTTTGCGTGACTTATGTTGTCACGGCAGTTCGGTTCATTCTGTGCAACTAGCCGCCACATATTACCTCGTCGCCCTTATAAGCGTTCTGTTTGGTCATGGTTTGTTTGCATCTACTGGTTTAGTGTTGAAACAGCATTGTGTTTTCTGATGGCTCTGTTGTAGTTATGCTTTTGTTTGCAGCGGCGTTATTGTCCACTGAAGCAGACATAATTTGCCTGCAAGAAGTTTATGGAGACAACCACGCGGACTTCATCATCGAGAGCACTCGCCATAAGCTACCTTTCGTTGGTGAGTTATTTTGGAAGAAATATCACTCATTTCCTTTCACTTGTTATTTGCTTATTCTTGGCAGACACTTTAGATGATGCCTTCATGGTAGGGGCCAAGTTTATGTTAAAACTGGAGTCGTCTGGTTTACAACTGCCAGCCCCAGGTATCATTGTTGCAGTTTAAGGATTGACGGAGCTGCACTGTTTCAGGCCGCCGCACATCGGGGGGTCGCTTCTCTCTTCACAATGGCCTCATGGTCCTCAGCAAGTATCCAATCGTCCACACTGAATTTCACAAATTTGAAGATGTAAGCCAGTTTCAGGACAGGAGTGTTCTTACTGCACAAGCTTTCTGTTTGCATTTCTCCCGGAAAATGGAATCCTGTTAGCTATTGTCGTCGGGCCTATTCATTGGCCTGCACTGCTATCGTTAAGGGTGTTCCGCATGGAACGAAAGGAATATTTGCAAAGCTTGACTGCGTTGTACGCGTATGAGATACTGTTTTCTTCGTTTTTTTTGCAGGTGACGTACATAGAACG
Source organism: Eimeria zaria (assembly GCA_904066265.1). Lineage (NCBI taxonomy): Eukaryota > Apicomplexa > Conoidasida > Eucoccidiorida > Eimeriidae > Eimeria > Eimeria zaria. Next base: position 5,403 of record CAJFCY010000094.1, on the reverse strand, counting down.
TTGTTTTGCTTCAAAAGGGATGCTGGAAGTAGCTGTAGATGTTCCCTCCATAGGCGTCAGTGAGCAGTAGACCACTCACGAAGGCTTAGTAGACGTATACTGGGACTTTTGTGCGACAGCTGGCTTGGCCACTGACCTGGCGTTTTGAGGTGCAGCAGCTAAATGCGCAACAATGAAGCCATTTCTGTCTGGTGTATGAGGTAGCACTAGGATTCCTTGTGCTGCGCTGCGGGTTTTTGTTGTTACAGTCGCCATATTTAATATTCATTTGGCCAGTGGAGCTGTTGACCCTGAGTCGCGCTATGTGGAGGACGTGCGAGCAGCAGAGATACGACAACTTTTGAAAGCCTGCGATGCTGCAGCAGACAGAGGCCATGTTCCTCTTGTTATCGGCGACCTCAATGCCGGTGCGGCAATCTTTTGCTTTCTGATCGCCTGTTCACTGTTGACACTACCGGAAGGGATTCCTTCCACTTTAGATGCAGGTAGCTGACGTTAGAGCTGTTTCGTGCAAGATAGTGGTAAGTAGAGCCCCTCTTGGCTCGTCATGATTTGCTTTTTGAGCTCCTTTTTTGTTGTTTATACAGCTCCACACTTATGTGCTTCGAACTACAAGTGCTTTGTGGAGCGAGGTTGGCGGGACTGCTGGCTGCATGTGCACGGGCATCAACGTCACTTGCTGCAGCATCACTTGCTACATCAGCAGCAGCTGCTGGAAGAGCAACAGCTAGACGATCAGGGAATAGAACTGCACGACCGACACATTCGCCGGGATTTATTCGTGCGCGTTAGGAGACAGCGGCGCATGAAGCTGCGGAGAGGGCCAGAGTTTGAGAAGTCGTCTCATGCGGCGCCGCCGCATGAGACGACTTCAGCCCAAGCAAAAGCCATGTTACAGCGACACGTCAGACACGTCGGCGGCTCTCATGTTACCTCTCCTGTTGTTCCCACCGCGTGCTCTGATGCAGACTCCAGCGATGCAGAGAGAGAACAAAAACAGCAGCTGTTGGGGCAGCGACACCGGCAAGACGGTTTCCTCCCTCACAGAAACGGTGAATCTCGGGAGCAGTCCACCGTTCGAAGCAGCAGCACAGTTCAGCGAGATAGCACCGCCTCTTTCGGAGGCGTTACGAACTACAGTTCGACTCTGGAAGTTGGACGTAGCTCACCTGCGGATACTAGCCGCGATTTTTCTCGGGGGGGATCGCTAGAGTTGTGCAGTAATAGCTCAAGCGATGCCACCGCTGCAGGGCCACGCAGATCCCGAGGCAGGAGCAAAAGTGCTTTGGGCGGCCGTATTGACGACGAAGACAACCCGCCTGCAAAAGGTTTACTGGGAGGTTATTTTGGTAGAGCAGGGGGAGGTGTCCAGCTTCCTCTAGCCTTTGAACTTCCGGCTGCAGCAGCTTGGGCACACCGCGAGTTTTTCCTCACTGCGAAGCGACGGCTCATTGAACAGCAGCAGAAGTGGCTTGGCGGAGGGGACAAAGCTCCTGTGCTGGATGTCCGCCTCTCACTTTCTGCTCCGCAAAGCCACCAGCGGGGCGTAGACGCGACTCCCCTCGCTAGTGACTGCTCTCTTGCGTCATGCAGCACGGCGCTCACTGCGGCACGCAGTGGCGAGACAGCATTAGTCTCGGCAAAGGCCTGGCGCTCTGGATTTCTCGCGCCAGCTCCCGTTGATAACCAGTGGCCTAACGATGGGGCAGATGGCACTGTTGCTGATTGGCTGCTTTCCGACACAGACGAAGAGACGGAATCAGGAGAAAGCCGTGACGCTGTCATACAGTGTGCGCCCGATGAAGATAGGACGTCTTCCGCGTCATGTTCAAGAAGAGATTTCACGTGGGATCCGGAGAACCCTCTCAACTCAATTGGGCCTCACGCGGGGTGCCACGGGCTTCGGTGTGACTATGTATTCTTGCCTCCCCACCAGTTTGCTGGGGGGTTATATCCCTTCTTACCTGTCGCTGCAGACATTCTGATGCGGGACCCCCGTGTTCTAGTTGACGCATGCTGTTTTGGTTGCTTTGGGGAAGTGATGCTCGTGACACTAAGTGACCACTACGCTGTTCGCATTACCTTACGCCGAAGCACCGATACAGATATTGCTGACTTCTGGGGCTCCTGTGCTGCAGAGGCGGCAGCCCTTCGCTCCGCCGCTCCAGCTGCAGCGGACCAATCAGCTTCTGATCAAGAGGCTAGCTTGCAAGCGAACGACTAGCGCGCTGTGCCGCTAAAGGCCGGCGGCAATTCAGGTTTGTACAGGATTGTGGGTATAGTGCCGCAGACACGCTTGCAAACGACGGTTTTCAGCGTGGTTACTATGGTTTCTGTACTGTTTGTTTTCTGCGCCCACATGATCTTGCGTGGGTTGTTCGTGTGGGACGCCCCAAGCAGACATACTTATGGCTGCGGGCTGATTACAGCTCCTTGGGCGCTTGGGGACTATTGCCATCATTGCATCGCAGATTCCCAAGGAAGTACGAACTGCTTCTTGCCACTTAATAATAACTGCGAGTATACGCTAACCAACGAGTTGCACATGCACACTTCCCAGTTAACGACATGACATCTCTGTCGGGGAAATATAGTCCCATAGTTTCTTTTGACGGTGCCAGCGCCTGGCGGCTGATTGAGTGGCAACTACACTCAGCGCGTCGGCGCCATATTGCAGCCTATTGTCGCCTTTCCTTTAATGGGTTGGATATCTGCTTAGTTTTTGGCACAAAAAGTCCCGAAGATAGGCGTTTGCATCTTTCATGACGGTTATTCTGGGGTAGGCTGCCGTGGGTCGATAGATCTTGCGTGAACGCACGATATGCCAAAGTTTGTCGGCAGTGCCTATCCTAATTTTTCAACTAGCCACAGGCTATTTGTTTGTATAAATCAATAAAAGTAACATCATATGTGATGCGGCTCACCCTGCATGCCCACTCTTGCGGTCTCTGCCGCTGTTTCAACGAGAGTTAGCAAGTGCTTCTGAGTAGTGGCTCGACGGAGAATCCTACACTTCTGTTAACTGACGATTGAACGTAAAATTCTCGTTTTGTGACGTCGACAGGTCGTCACAAGTGTGCTACTTCGGTTCTTCTTGATTTCCATGCCGTTGTCCCCGTCTCTCTTGCGCGTTTCGCAGGGCGCGGGGATCCAGTAAAACCCTAAACCCTAAACTGCTGAGGGGCGTTTACCGGGATTCTTGCCAGGTGTTTTTCTCCTATCCTAGCACCTTCCCTGGCAGCCGCTTGCCGAATCTGGATGTCTTTCGTTCGTAAAGAGTGGGCTGGTTGCCTACAGCCAAGTCCGATGTTGGCTTTGCCAACAGCCTTTTGGCGTACTCATAGCAGACAGGGAACGTCTGGTCGAAGGGTGTGTCGTAGATAAACGTCGCTGTACACGGAAGAAAATTGTGCCAGTCTGGCTGTGTAAAGCCACAAATACAGCATGCGCCTGCGGCTGGTGCATAAAATTGACGCTGCCTCTCTGGGTTAGCCGCGGCGGTCATGATGTAGCCGACTTCAACCTGCCTTATCAGCAGTAACGTCATTCGGACAGGCGTTGGGCTAGTGTTACACAGCTGATTAGTCAATAGTTGGACCACTCGCTCTGGTGTAACTGGAGTCGAACGGGAGATGTGTTTGACATATCTCCTTAGCATATGCAGAACCGCACAAGTGGAAATATCCCCCACCTAGTGGTACACCCAGTTTGATGGCCATTCAAATTCCCCCCGAGAACCGTCTACAAGGCGGAATTTTCTGTAAAAGATCGTTTTTGACAGTAGCATGCTGTAGATGATGTTGACTCGTGCACAGCCTACGTACAAACCGGGTAGTAAGTGTCTAACAACTGCTTATAGAGTTAATGAATGCTGCGAAAGGGGGATTGTGTATGCTGCACGGTATCCCCCTTTCGCTGCATGCATTAACTCTGCCGTACGTACAGTTGAGACGTGTACTCCGACTGATGCGAAGACTATCTGTTAACGGAGAAGGAAGTATTCAACAATTGCTTATTGAGTTACTTCACGCAGCAAAAGGGGGATTCGACGTGTCTACATGTGGGTCTGCTGCGCAGCACGAGTTGCGGCGATGTGCGTTTTAGCACGTGCTGCGGTGCCCCCTCTCCCCGTGCGTAGGCAGCTGAGCGGCAGCGCTATAGACGCCTAAAGGGTGCGGGAAGGTTTGCTGCCTTTACGGACTCTCCTTTTTAAGTATTTGGCTTTTGCGCAGATCACGGTAGTCCTTTTGTAAGGTCAAGGACTCTCGTTAGCACCGCATGGTTCTCGGCGAACAGTGCACACACCCGTCCCCGCTGCTGCTGCCTGGCAGTTCAAAGGGTAGCAGCAACTTGTAAAAAGAGAAAAAAGGAGGTAAAGAAAACAAAACAAAACAAGCAAGCATTAAGCATTTTGCTCACTCGTTGTTTTAAGCATATCCCTTTTCACGTTACAATTATGGAGATCACATTCTGCCCTAGTGCAGGGAGGCTACCGACCGATGAAAGTGCCACAGACCAGAAATAAATCCGATTTCTGCATCTTACCTTGAGGAAAGTTCATTTCCAGCAAAGCAATTCATGAAGAATGCTTCTGACTCTGCCGACCATGCAAATATGACGGACGGCAAAATGCGAATGCAGTGGAGCACTTCCTAGCTTCCCTGTACTGGTATCTGCGCCTCCAAAACGCACCTGAATAATTCTAACTAGTATTGGCATCTTCTTTATTAGATGTGCAAGCACGACGATTGTGGCTACACCTAATCAAGCGTTCCAACTGCACGGAGCATAAAAGGACCGTGGAGGCTTTCCGCAAGGACCTACGATGCAGGTTTATTCCCAGGTCTGCAAGCGAACAAGCTCTAGCGGAACTGAGAAAGTGAAGCAGGGAACGCTATCGACAGAAAGATATGTGGAGAAATATGAGCCACTTGTGACTAGAAGCCCAGCGATAGAACAAGACCTTCTGTACAGCTGGTTCATCGCAGGGTATCTCCAGGAGAGAGGCAATCCGTAACCGGTTGGGTGGCAGAGAGGGAACTCCAAAGTGATAAGGTCGAACTTGCCCAGATGATGGAATATCTTCGCATAAACGAAAGAAAAAATGCAACTTCGGCAGCTCTAGCTGAGAAGGGAGAAAGTTTGATTGGAAACGATTCATATTTGAAACCTATGGATATTGGGGCTGTGAGTGCCACACCAGCTTTGAAGGGGACCAGAAGCGCTAAACGACAAAAGCCAATGCATTCCGCACCAAAACAGCCGGAAAGACGTACTGAGCGGCGCATCTGCTTCTTTTGCGAAAGGCATGGTCATATATTTCGCGACTGCACGCGAATGAAAAGGATAAAAGAGTTGGAGAGACAGGACTTTGAGCAGCGCCGCCAAGGGAACAAACAGAGG
>CAJFCY010000093.1:0-33886 GCA_904066265.1 Eimeria zaria | reverse complement strand
CCCCCATTAGTTGTACATCCTTGTGTTGCCCCTCCCTTGGCTATCACCACAAAGGCCTCGAGTGCAAATCAATGCAAACAGGCAGGATGCTGGCTTGCTACCTACAGCAGCAGGAGGGGAAGAAACACAGATATTGAAGACCTACTTCGAGGTACCTTTTCGTCCCGATCAGCCGCTCTACATATTCCTCCCTGATGTACAAACAAACAGTCATTCAACAGCCCACAATATAATCAAACAAACATGTCAACGAGCAAATTAGAACACAAACAGGCGCATCGATGGGTCAAGAACCGCTGCATATCGGGCGCTGCACACCCGCAGCAGATATTGATGCATAGACTACTTTTCCGCGATCATCTCTGCGCATCAGGATTCCAAACTAACGGTGGCCGTTGTCTTAATCGAAATGTGGATACTTTGCAGGGTATGTGCATGAGACGGGTCTGCAAAGAGACAGATGGTGGCACACCGCACCTCTCCTTAGTCCCCAACGACGCGACGTATTCTGCCTCCCATGAGTGGATTTCCCTCAGCAACTGCTGGTCGCGGTACCCAACGCATCTGTTAAACCACATCTGAAAAGTACGACCACAAGAGCAAAGAATAAAGAGGGCGTCGGCCTTAGATGGCGTATTCACAGGGAATACACTAAATGTCGCATTTGAGCCCTACAAGTCGGATTTAGCTCTGCACTACCCATTGCTATGCAGCAGAAACTACGCAGAACTAGCCATTTACGCGCAGCAGAAGTTACCCAGTGAGGCTTGCATGCATGAAGACGAGTATGTTTGTAGATACGGTTTTTTTCGTCCTGTTTAGACACCGTTCGAACGCATCGGTCAAGTGCCAAGTAATAGCCCAGGCACTTAACACAGGCTTCGTCCACCGTATCACAAGCACTGGCCTCGTCCTTTTCTTCAGGGAGGCGGCTCTTCGCGTTTAAAGCAGCGGCTGATGGGGCGTCAGTGCTGTCAGTGCTGTCGGCTTCGATAGAACTTCTAGGGTCCGTCTGCTGGGATTTCGTGGCGAAGTGGTTTTCCGTTTGCTTTTCGTACACCTCAGCCGCAACGAGTTTCTGAATCTGGTCATAGGCATATGCCATCTCTGGTTTGGCATGCTGCATGCGGTCAGGCATTCGCGGCGGAATCATCACGTGTTTATACGCATGCAGCTCACCTAGAGTGTAGCCGTATTTTTTTTCCGCAACTTTGAGCTTGTTTTCCTTCGTCTGCTTGTTCTTAAACAAAAAATAACGAGACGCCCTCAAATCAGGGTTCGCCAAGTCCTCCTCGCGATCGCGAAAGAATATACCCATCCTTCCTGACCGTCGTCAGTCGAGTGTCTGTACAGGTGAGCTCGCTGGCATGAAAAAAGAGTGAACCGCAGAAATATCAGAAGAATGGAAACTGCTGCGATAATGTTCTGGTGATGCCCAACCTCGCCGCCTCACCGTCCCTTTCTGTTTCCGCAAGCCATTATACGGTACGCCGAGACAAAAATACGCCTTCAGGAGGAAGCGCTTCCACCGGAGGAAGTCTACTGACTTAGTTGCACTGCAAATCTGTGTATACTCGTGCTCAATAGTGGCCTCAATCGGCATTAGTGAAAAAAGCACACGTCGGTCCACGGGGCTGGCAAGGCAGGAAGTGCAGAGCCCCTTCTAGCCATGTTTCTTGTGCCTTTCGCACACAGTTAGTTCAACTAAATTGAGTAGAAATAATGGTTCGATGCTTATAATTTCGGCTAAAAAGTAGGACACGGAGACATCAAACTTCAAGCTGATGTTCGCATGCTTCGGGCCCCGCAGGCTGCTCGTGGGGTGGTGCCCTTATTCTCCGGCCAACCAATGGAATGTACCTTTGAAATCAAGTGTACGAAAGCATAAATTGTTTCAAATAAGCAGCACATTTAGAACGTGTGTCAGAAGTCCCTGTGGATTCGTCAACAACCGAACACTTGGCGCAATCGTTGGCTCGAGGCTTTACAGCCGCTGCACGCGAGCTGCTCACCTCGACACTGAAGGATCCAACGATCCAGTTGTTATTAGTGTTATAGTAGTTGGAACAGAGCAGTGCAGTTTGTGCTCCAAGGCGCTGTTGTCCATTCAAAGGATCATTTCTATTCTCAGTCCGCCGCTAGCATACGAGCGTCTGCCCGACAACTTACCGTCCGCGTGGGGCCTGGATGTGCGCCCACACATTTTGGGTTTACAGATAAGGCCACACGAAGAGGACGTCATAGCCTCACTGGGGGGCTCAGCACACACAGCTGGAGTGTCTCCGTTGTTAGCAGCTTGTGGAGTACAGAGGAGGTCGCCTGCTGTTTCCTCTTCTGAGTACAAAAGCCCAAAGCCAGATCCTCCTCTGCAAAAGGGAGTACGGGGTGGTCGCAAGGGCGGATTGCCACAAGACTTGCATCTGCAGGCACAAGTGCAGGTACTTGTGAAGGTAGGTTTGGCAAGCTTGGACTGTGCCGAAGTTTGTGAGGCACTAGGTGTATGTAAGGGGGATGTACAGCGTCTCAAGGAAGAAGTACCAATTATTCTTGTGGGAGGAAAACCCATAAGTCGACTCAAGTTCAACGGGCCCGCAGTTCGCACCGCGCTGGTGGAAGAACTCAAGACACTCCAAGGTGGACATCCGCAGGCACAAAAGGGCCCGGGGAAGAGCATCTAGTGTAACTTGCCTGTTTTATTTTCCAATCATACTGCATATTCTTCTACCGCCGCTTGTCTAGGGCACCCGTTGTTGCCTTTGGTTGTAGGCCATACGTACTCTGCTCAGATCCGGCCATCTTTCTTTGTCTCTTCCTCAGCTTTTAAATTCGTTTCTGTTTCTTAACTATGGCTTCTCGGCGTGACTTGAACAGAGAGCCGTGTCCAGACCGCATATTGGACGACATGGGGGGCGCCTTTGGCATGGGTGCCTTGGGTGGATTTTTATGGCATTTTGCAAAGGGCTGGAGAAATTCTCCAAAGTACGAGAAGTTCAATGGGGCGATGTTTTCGGGAACGCTAAAATCCCCAGCTGTCGGTTCGGCCTTCGCTACTTGGGGAGGCATCTTTTGTGCCTTCGACTGTACACTGGCCTACGCCAGAGGAGGGAAGGAGGATTCCTGGAATCCTGTTATTGCAGGGGCTGCTACTGGCGGGGTGCTTTCCATGCGGTCTGGCTGGAGAAGTTGTGCTAGGAATGCTGCAGTCGGCGGAATTCTACTTGGGATTATTGAAGTTGTGCAAATCGTAAGATAATGCGTGCTGCAAGCACGGGATCTTAACCGGGGGAAAAGTGGTTTTGCCATGTTTTCAGTGTATGGCACCTGTCTTGGGTATCTGAATATCCCAAGTCAGTACATACAATAAAAGAGAACAAATGTTGTAATATGGAAAACAAACGTATACTTTATTTGTGTAAAAATATTGAAGCCTTGTGCACTTGCTGAGTTTGGCTGGGGTTTCAGTCTTCGGATGATTTTCTCCGTCAGTGTAGTGCGTCTCGTTTCTCGTTTGTTGTTTGTCACATTTGGTCCATGGTTTTGTTTAAGCTCAGCACATTTTTGTGTGTGATTTTTGCCTTTTCTGTCGTTTGTTTCTTGTGCGTGGTCAGATGTTTCTTCGCGGGACGCCCACGATGACCCCCCGAAAGCAATTTCAGCAGATGAAAGAGTATGAAGAAATGCAGCAACAGGCAGCCGCTGCTGGCACTTCTTCTCTGTGGTCTCGGCTTATGCCTACACCTGCTTCGACCCCCGCAATGCCCCAGCCATCGTCAGAATTACTCCATGATTCCACATCGCTGCGGTGAAGGCGCCTGGCTGTTGCTACATGCTAACAGAGGCACTCAGAAGTTTGTTTTGTTACTTATGCTTGTGGCAAGGAGATATTTGTGATGAGCGTTGCGGGTTTACGCGCTTTTGACAACGACCACTTCAAAATGCTCGTTTCACTAGACTGCCTGTGTTTTAATGCTGATTGCCTGCACCTGTTGTCACCCCTAAGCTGGGAGGAGGGGTGTGGAGGCTTTAGACGCTGCACTGCAGTGCACTGCTATTTGGACGAAGACGAGAGCACGAGAGGCTTTATTGTCTGTCAACAGACCCGAACGGCGTCTGAGTTATAGTTCGTCGTGCGATGCCCCGGGCGCTCAGGGTCCTGCCGCTCCGGGGAAGTGGAGCCTCTCTGCCCTGCCAGCTCATATATGAGGAGCTCAAGCATTGTTCTTGTCTGCCGTTCGGGGCATTTTGTTCCGACTGCTCTCTTCTTTGCGACAAGAGTTGCGCGGAATGGTGCACACTATCGATTCATTCCCTTAACTCGTTAAGCAGGAGCATGTCTGCTACTCTGTCAATGGTCAAGACAAGTCCCAAATGGCGCTGTGACCCTCCTGCAACCCCAATAACTTATCTGCCACAAACTTCTTAGGTGTTTTAGCGGCGGAGCAAAGTATCGTAGTTTTAAACAGGTGTGATGAGAGTTGAAGCGCCTCTCCCTACTTGCCCTGTCCTGGGCATTGTGCAAAACGTTTTCGATTTAGTGGCAAATGCGATATACTATCGACTACCGTGCGCGCGTATTCACTCAAGTATGACACCTAATGGCGGATATGGCACCTAATGGCGGCCCTCTGCGGTTAAGCATTCTGCAGTTCTTCACGAGGGCACGCATTGAACACAGGCACTGCAGCATTAGGGAATATGCACCCTGCCTCCAATCTTCGCAGCAGGACCATGGGCTACTCCCTGCAGATGAGGCGGCCAGGTGCTTGTGTTACCCGTAGGTTCAAAGCGGTGCTTGCAGGGTTTGCTTTAGAGGGAGTGTCGTGTCGAGCGGAAGGTCGGCCAATTCCTGTGTAGTGCAGTTTTGCTCGGCCATAGCAGTTGTTTGGAGTACTTCTTCACTGAAGGCAAACCCGCCGCGTGATCAACGGGGTCGTCTCTTAGGGGCTCCCACTTGAGTACGGGGGTTTGCCACAAAGGCGTTTCTTTGCAAAGCGCGCGAACCAAAGGGTATTGCAGAACTGGCACGGGTGCCCGGGAGGCCGTTGCTCTGAATACAGAAGAACCACACAATCAAACTATATTCTGGATTATTTATTGGTGCCGCTTGCATGCAGTAGGACACAGTCGTTGTACAAAAGATGCAGAATTTACCCTTGGGGGATCAGGCCCCCTAAGATTCCAACAGACATACCTTTGCAGGGGGCTTCACCGTTGCTCCCCAGTTGGGACGATGGAGCGCATTTTTGTCTTCCTGCTTGGAAAGAAGTTCAATGGTGCAGCCCCGGAAGACAGCAAGTGAAACTCACCATTAAGGAACTAGAGGCAATTAGCGTATTGGGTTTGTTTGTAAGGCAGACGTAGTACGAGCTGGAAATGCAGTTCTGGGCAGCTGGCTACAAGGCGTCGTTGTACATCTCAGAGGTTCCCTTTCTATTCTGCAACATGACTACTTGGAACTAAGAAAGCAGTGGCGCTTCATTATCTGTCGCGAAAATGAAACTAACCTGGTTTCTTTGTTGTTCGCAAACAGGTACAGGCTGTGCAAGGGCGATATCAGAATACATCGACATCCCTGCCTCCCTCCCGCCCGCCGTCTCCGGCACCTTTGGGCTGTCACTGGTACTAGGGCAGCATGCGCTGTTGTGCCTGTCTCTTGCCGCGAAAACTTGGCGGAAGCAAGGGGCTGGCACAGAGTTATCTTTCAATGCTGCCTCCCTCATGCCTAAGGAAGCGAAGTCCCTTGCAGAACACGGTTCCCTCGCCATCGAAAAGTCGTGCCTTCTCCCCTCTCCGCCTGTCAAAGATGTAGGCATTCCAAAGAGTCCCATCAGCGCGAATCTCATGCAGCCATAGGCCTCTATTGCTTGTACCGTCTTTTGCGAAGAGCACAGCCACAGCAAATACTTACCTGTCGAGAGTTTGTGGGAGGTTCCAGTGGCTTGAAAGCGCACCCGATGGGTGTCAGTTGCTGCAGACGTGCTTTGCTCGGGCTCAGGGGAGGCAATAAGATAGTGCTGGTGTCTCCGTTTTTCGTCGTTCGCATGCCTGCTTCTGGCGAGCTCAATTGTCGTTGCTGCCGCCACTCCTCTGTGTGTCACCGGCATCACTTGGTGCCCTGATTGCAAGAGCCTTTGTTGGTTCTCTTGCAGGCGCCCCGCCAGCGGTGCAATGAGAACTTTACGGGGTTGGGGGAGAGGCGATTGTGGGCCCACCGTCCCGTGCACTCCTGGTGACTGAGCAGCATGCGGCAGTGGCGACAACCGTCGCGTTGCTGCGAGCGCTCTAAATCTCTCATCTGCAACGTTCAGATGGTTTAAGTGAACTCCTTGACGATTCCACGCCCCTCTCTCCATTTCCCATCTCCCGTTGGTCGGTGCCTCAGCTATCCATCTGCTGGCACCCAACCCTGCACGGTGCGACGGCTCCAATGCTGGACTACCGCGGGGTCTGCGCAGAATCGCTTGGCTGGAAACCTGCATTACTTGTGTCTCAGCACCTCCAATAACCCTACACTGGAGAGAAAAAGCTCCATCGTCACCTCCAACGGAGGGCCTACAGCTAGTAGCCGTTCTACTACTGTTGCCTGCATGTTGCAGGCACCGATGATGGTCTTCAAAGCGCTCGGAGGAGTTGTGGGGCCTATGTTCAGCCTGCGATGCAGCTACTTCGGGGTGCGACTCCGGCAGGCTGCTATGCCGCCTGCGACGATGCTCTTCCTCTTCTCTGAGAATGTGGGCGTGCAAAGCAGCAGCTAATGAAGTACTCTCATTTGTTGAAGCAGAGACATTCCCAGGGTGTTCATGACTGCTGCTGTCAGGTGCTGGCTGAGAACGCGAACGAACAGCCCCCAGCCGAAGTGTTTTAAGAAGTCCCTGTACTCGGGGGGTTCTGCGACTCCATCTTCTGGTTTCCGTTGCTGCTCCCTTCGTATCTTCTTCTGCATCATCTAGACCGTCAATCGCATGGAACGCTGGGGGACTCTGGCCTGCGATGCTGCTCACCGCCTGGGCACTGTCACTGCGCTCAAGAGGACTGCCGCTACTGAGCGTAATGGCAACAGCGTTTACACCTTCGCCAATACCTGTTGAGTGCGTCACTGGGCTCGCGCTGACTCCACTGATGCTGCTGTTGCAGGTTGTCGTGCAGCAAGTAGTGGCGTCCCCTGTGGACAGACCATTCAACTTTATTTTACTCGCGCAGACAGTCGAAAGGGGGGAGTGTGCCGCGCCCGATTCAGAGTGGGGCCGCTGCAGAGGAGGGATAGCTGTTGACTTGTACGGTTTATGCACAGCTTCTCTGGGGCCAAGAACGGCCGTTGCTGCTTCATGGCTGTGAGTTGCTCCCATCGTTGCCCCCGTGGATTCCTCGCGAGTAACCGTTGCCGCTGTAGCTGCTACCTCGTGGTTGCAGCTATTTGCGGCTCAGATGAAATTCCTAACACTTCAAAAGGGGGACTAATGTCGACACGTTGGCTCAGTCAATAGTGGGCTAAGAGTATCCGGCGGGCTCTGCTCGCAGGACACACTGAAGGCGCTCTTTGTTCTTGCTACTGCACATGAACCGGCCCACTAGGGTGGAAACAACACAATGTTCCTCGAAAGAGGAATTCAGGAGTAAATGTAACTCATGGAAACCTTGAGCGAAATGAAGAAGGGTGGTGAGAAGGACCGGTCTGCCTTCATGCTGATGGCCGCTGTGCCGCTCTACGGTCCGCCAAGTTGCCGCAGCCCCTTCACGTTCAGCAGACCGAAAAGCCGCCGGTGTTTTCCCGTAATGTTGCCAGACCGGCTCTTTCATGGATTTAACAAGTCTCCTTCCTGAATGTTTCTAGTGTGGAATTCGGATACAATGGTTCTGATGATCGGCATTGCACAGCAAAGTGTGGGGTTAGTGGGCGACTGCGGCCAGAGAGGTCACTTCCATTCTCTGTACTCACTGTGACGATGGTTGGACTGAAACGAGGGTTTTTCCTTAAATAATGAGCAAATTCTAATCAGTAAATTGGAAGCGAACAGTTATATATACTTAAAAGTAGGTTTATTGTGGAGAAATGCTGCATATTGTGAGCAGCGGCATGCAGTGCTTGTAGCTACTGTGCGTACGCCACAAACAACAACGAAGGGCAGAAGTCAAGTAACAACAAGACTATCTGTCACACTCTTTTATTTGTATTTCGCAGTAGAGCATGCCCCCTGTGGGACCTAAATCAGCATTTGTCGTGGCATACGGCTCTACAGTTGCTGACCGTTTCCTGTGCTGTAATACGAACGCCTACTGCGTGACGTATTTGCTAGCCCTGCCAGTGAAAACAACTGCAGTATCATCACCCTCCAGCTCCAAGAGTCACTAGCCATTCAGTACTTGCGTGTTTGACTGGGTGAAGCGCCGCTTACTGGTTCGCATACGTTGATACGTTGATGCGTTGATGCCGCTTATAGCAGCTTCACAGACCTCCTTTACTAATCCACCATGTCATCTCTGCCCTTCCAATAAGATCAGAGCAGATTATCCTACTGCCACACCCACACAATCAGGCCGGAGCAAGAGTCTTAAGTTGGAAGTTGTTCTCTTGTTCGTGCAAATACGATGCATAAACGCTTTGATGTAGTTGTACTTCAAGCAGTGTAGAAGTGTAGAACTAATGGCCTAAGAAACTGACAGTATGTGACTATTGAATTACTTACTGTGGAGGCCGTTGAAAAGCAGCCGCAGTAGAGCCGTCTGCGAGGGTATGCCGCCGGAGATATATCTTTGATGCTCTGGAGGGTCCTTCTTCTCCTCCCTTAGGAAAGAGCCCCATATGGCAGAGGAGTGACGAAAGCGTATAGTGTTCAGTATGCAAACAAGCCATTTGGTTGTATCCCCTTTTATGGCTACCTCCTCAGTTGAATTTTCTGGCTCAAGTGTATTCAGGAATTTGCCACTGACAGGGTTAATGTTTGCTGCTCATCCCACGCTTCCATCTTTTACCAACATTTTCTGCTCAGCTTTCTGACACCCACTCTCCATTTCTGTTTTCTTCTTTTTCGTAAGAGTCTGTTCTTTCGAAGCTTGCCTGGCTTAATATTGGAAGGCGTCGCAGAAGGTCTCAGTTCCCCATACAGCTGCAGCCGAGCAAATACTGGGAACACATTGCACAGTGCAGCAACAGTCAACGGGGAACAGCATCGCGCAGCATCCTGTCCACACCATCTACTGAGGCAGACAGGAAATACGCTGGCTGTGAAGTGTTCCCCGAGTTTGCCATGCAGCTGGCGCTGAGATTTGCCTCTTTCTCCTCGTAGCTCTTAATGAAATGCAGTTCCGATGTGGCTTTTACGCTTCTACTGCAGGCATATTATGTGATTTGCACTGCGGTCGCCTGCAATCAGCATCCATGCCTCATTTGGGCAACAACCTGCTTGGTCGCCCGTAAGGCAAAGTTGGCGGGCTGAAGAAAACAGCCGCCGCTGAGACTGGCTGGTAGCGATTTGGTTGCTCCTGTGTTCAAACAGCAACAAGCAGACAGAAGAAGCCGCCCCACCAGTAGACGGCTCGACAACGATTATTGTAGAGGAGAGCACCTGCAACACGAAGTTACAGTGTGAGGGACAAGCAACACTTCGCAAGATGGTACTGTAGGCCGATCTTGTGTTTAAACATTTGTTCTATAAATAGTATGCCACCACCTGCAAATAAGTGTTACACAGGATTCAGCAGATTGACTGCAGTATGCGAGATGCTCAGGTCTTCGTTGCCCCGTGTTTTGTTCAGAGGAGAACACAGGGGGGTGCGTCCAGAAGTCAAAAGCAGTTTGTTGCCGCTGCATCCCGCAAACCAGTTTATTTCTGCAGACAGTAGTGAAGCCAGGTCTGTTTGGTTACAAGCCAGTATCATAGCTTTCAACTGTATCGCCAAAGCATATGCTCTTTTGCTGTTCGTCTGCTTGAGAGCAGCGTCCGTGTCTGTTGAGATACAGCTCCTGAACTAACAGAACACGCCAAGTAATTCTTCCACGAAATCAATTTTGTTTTCCTTGTGTTTGTTTGTCCGGGCGTCAGAGCAACATTAGACACCCCGGAGGTGGCGTGCCTTCGCCGCTAGAAAACTACTTGAGATGCTATCTGCAGGCACGAAATTAGCTGAAGTTTTCAAGATATGCTATCCGACGCACGGCAGCTGTGCGTCAACAACTTTGCCCTCTACCCCGCCACGACGAGAGACTACCGCCGCTTTGCTGTTCAATGCCATCCATCTTTGCATCGAGCGGCGCAGTTGCCTTGATCCCCTACAGCGCTGGTCTTTATCTACGGCAAAGAATTAGAAAGCTGCCAATGCTACACAGGGAATGTTACAAATCGGAGTGCAAGAGTAACAATACAGAAGCAGCTGAGGTACTGCCATAATGCGTACGAGTTTCCAGTTCGCAAAGCGTCCTGAAGCAAAACCTGCCTCACGTATGTGTATGCTAGCCAAGCAAGCGTCCAATCGCTGCGGCCACGCATACATCCAAGGAACAATTGAGTCTCCTGCATGCAGCCTTGCCCGTAGGAGAGGAACTGCAGCAAAGCAAGGCCTCACGCCATCTACCACCTAACAAACTTCCCTACCAAACCCCAGGGACTCGTGCTTCTGTCATCCGGGTCTCGATACGGGACTTCTCCGACCACGTCGTACGGAAGTATTTCGTCATCATTCTAGGTCGTGCCTCCTGCTAAGTAAGATGCATGCACATCCGCTCTAGGCTTATCTAGCCCACCAAAAGAATTCCGACAGCAACCGGTGGGGGGTTGTCTTAAACGAAACACGAGGGTAGAATGAGGTAGCAAAGAGCACGCCAAACGAAGTCCTGCATACCACTTATCCCTAAGTTACTTGGTACATACAACAGAAACAAATCATTATTTCCAAGAACTGCTCATTCAGGTGAAGAGCTGTCGGGGGCGGATGCGAGCAAACAGAACAGGACGCTTTGACGTAGTCCATCTGACTGCAAGCACAGCCGGTGAGTGACAGCATGCAAACAAGCAAGGCGTCCACCAGAAAAGCAACGGCTCAACTCCTACTACGTACGAATGGCACGTGTTGCATTTACTCCTGTGCAGATTATATGGGCAAGCACCTAGAATGCATGAACACCTCCTTTGTAATCCCCTTCAACCAGCCACAGCTAGGCTTGTCAGAAAGGCAACTGCTGTTGAATCCGACTAGCTGTGGCCCTGGCAGCAAATATCTTGAGACTCATTACCAAAGTAGAGTCAAATAACTGTAAGAAACGAACCCAACCCCTTAATGCACATGAGAACTTCCCAAACACTCAAGCGCCTAGGTTGTGATCCCGCAGCTAACAACTCAGTATGTATATGGCATAGTTCGATGCATATTCACAAGTTCAATGCCACCCGGTAGTGCAACACCAGTCGAGAGTCCTCAGCCTTAATCGTCCTCGGCCTTAACCGATTACCGTCGTGAGCTGCAACGGAAGCATAATCCGTATGATGAGATTTCAACAAACACAGCTGGCCTCCTGCCCCATCATCCAGGTGTCCTTGGCAGAGTACCACAAGGGTCTGGGGCTGGTGCACGGTAAAGCGCCCGTCGTGAGCTGAAATACACCGTGCTGCGACTCTTGCTGCAAGCCAACCCCACATGCAGGCATTCCTACGAACCCTTCGATGCTTGCAGGTACACCACAGACACACGTTAAAACCTTACACGGCCCCCAGCAGCCACCCTACACGCAAGCATAAACGCTTACATCAGCTCCAGACAGAACATCCTATACCCACTCTCTACTTACGGGTCGCCAGGGATGCCGCACTGCAGTAACGGCACTTCTAATGGACTTATTTGCCGCTTCTCTGCTCATTGCTTCAAAATGCAGACACTCTTTATAGCTGAGCAAAACTACTCGGCGATTCGTTACAGCGCCGGTGCGTTAACGCGGGTATAGTGCAGGCTTCCTCTTTCGGTCGGCAGCCGCAGGCCACAGCAAGGGATAAGAGGCAGCTGGAAACACACAAGACATCGCAGGCGCTACATTGTTTTACGGAACTGAAAAAGAACAACATGAAACTTTGGTTGGTGGGCCGTGTGCTTTCGGTGGGGTCGTGTGCCGTGTCGGCAGGGGTGGCAGTACAGTAGACCAAGGATGGAGCATGCACGCGAGGCGAGGCGTGCAGCCCTCTTTGCGCGCCATCATCTGTATTCATGCAGCTCTCTGGCGGACGCAGCTGTCTGACTTGAGTTCATAAAGGCTATAGATCCCCCACTGCCACTGCCTCACCCAGAAGAAAAGCCATTGCGAAACAACACGACGCGTGTAGCGGACGTTACGATCGCTCGCCCCCTTCAAGGACGGACTGTACAGGTTCTCCAGTGGAAAACGGCGGCATTGCGCCTTTCTCATCGTGGAACGGCCCATTCTTTTGCGAAACAACTGCTGCAGCTCTGTTCTGAGCCTCCAAAGATTTCGCTTGCCGCTGGCCAACAGCATTCCTGGGGCTGAGGAATACGCCACAATGGGGAGTTCTGTCTTGAATGCAAAACTGCTTCACTTGGCTTTGCATGCATAGAGGAGGTGGTGGCTTTCGATCCATGCCTCTGGCAGCTGTTCGCTTGGTCTTGCCGGGGGGCCACAAGACAGCTTCTCATTGTCCTTAGCGCGGAGCATGTGCGTCTGCCTACGCTCACGAAGTGGCGCTAGCTGCTTTCTGGGCGTTGCACTGGCTTTCAATCTGCCGCCTCTTATGCCTCTTGCCTGCATTGGTTAGCAGCAGTTGTTGTTCTTTTGTCTCAGCAGGCGGCAGCCATCTGCAGCCGTTCCGCACAGCCTCGTTGGGGTTTGTGCCTGCAGAGCGTTGTGTTGACTACGAATCAGGGGCCTGCATGTCGCCCGTGCGCCCCTGTGCACAGACCCAGTTGTTGTTCGCCTCCTGTGGTGAATAATAATAATGGGGTTCAGCCCCCCGGCTCCCTCTCCGGGGAACGAACAAGTTCCTCCCGCGTCATCTTCGAGCATGTTCATTCAGTCTCCCCCGGCGTTTGAACCAGATGCGGCTGCAGGAAATGTAGCGGCCTCCATCGTGGGCCTTCAGAGCCTGCAGCAGCAACCACCGCCTCAAGAAGCCCTCAGCAGCGTAGAGTTGCAGCAAGATATGCAGGAAGAGGTGCACACGGGGCCTGAGAGAGGGAAGGAGGAACCGACACAAATGGCGTCACCAGCGTCTGCAACGAGCGCGTTCAATGATGCATGCGCAGCAACTGCTTCTCTGGAGAATGCTTTGGACAGCCTTGTTAACCAACTGGGCAGTTCATCTTTGACTTACGACAACGGCCCCCGCATGATGACCAACCTTAAATCTCCAGACATTGCATTGAGGCTCGAGGCAACGCAAGCATACCGGAGGTCATTTAGCAGCCGACAAGAGGGAACCGTTGTGAATGCTGGGGGTAACTCCTCCTTAGGCACGCTGCCTAGCAGTGCGGATTTGCGGAGCGGGCCGTTGTTGGACATTTCTATCGATGAATTCGTAGAGACGAACCTGGTGGCGCATGTCATTGAGTCACTGCGCATGCCGCACCCACACCTGCAGCTTGAATCCATTCTGCTACTGCAGCGGCTGTGTCGCGGGACATTCGCGCAGACTTTGCGCGTCGTCTCCACGAGCTTGTTGGATGCTGTTGTGGACATCCTGAAGAAGCTGACTCTTGATTCTCCTGGTGGCGTAGAGCTGCGCGTGGCTATATTTTCCTTCTTGACGAAGATTGCGCTGGACTTTAAACACGAGAAGGACTTGTCTCTCGTGCGGAGGCCGCTAGTGCTGCCAGCTGTCCTCCGCTGTGCAAATCTACACCCGGGCGTTGAGGCGGTCAGATGTGTAGAAGCCCTCGTGCACCCTCGTTTCTGCAGCGCAGATATGAAACTGACAGTGCTCAAGTTCCTCGTACGCGTCATGGCGGAGTCGACCGATCCCGCCAGCCTTTGTCTGGCGTGCAACGCGTGCGTGACTCTTTGCGATAGCCCTGAGGGCGTGTCCGCAGTTCTGGAGGCCATGGCCATGCCGCACATAATGAAACTGCTGTGTCATCCGGACGAGAGCGTCGTGTTTGATGCCCTTTCAATAGCTGCACGCATTGCTTTCATCGGCACGACGCAACAGATCGACCTCGTTATTGGTATGGGAACTGTCAGCACCATGGTGCGGGTGCTGACAGATCCCGCCGTCTCCAGCCCCTTGGCTAGGGCCAGGGCATGCAATACCATCGGGAACTTGGGATGCGAGACGCCCACGCAAGTCCAGGTAGGCGCAAACAAGCTTGCTCCTTTGAGGAGTTTGAAGGGCTGAAGGGTATATTCATCAAGGACTTGTGCAGCTCGACAGGGATAGCTTTCTTGTGTTGACGACATGTTCTGTGGCCTGTGGGGATGGATTCTGCAGGCAATTATCGATACCCAGGCTTTCCCGCTGCTGCTGGAAATCTTCCAAGTGGATCCGGACTATAACACCCGCATTGAAGCGGCGTACGCTGTGTGCGCCTGTTTGTCGCGGGCCAGCCCGCAGCAAGTAGGGATTATCGTGTGCTGCACGACGCGAGCACCGTGCTTTGTAGATCGCGCCAGGGGCTCCTCAAGGGTGTACTTCGCCCAAGAGCCCGATGAGCCATGTGTTTTGTCGTTGACTGGGTCGAATCCGTGCCTTCACTTGATCGCCGACATGCTGGAACTGGTGTCCGAAAGTGACCCCTCAAATAGCGGCAGCCTTAAGCTTTGCAAGGCCATTTTAAGGGGGCTGGAGAACATTCTGGAGGTCGGCGTTCAAGAGGGGAAGTCTCTCGATCTTCCTGAAAACCCATACGCTCGCCTCTTTCAAGCGGTGCAGGTGAGCGGCTCCCGATACCGTGAAGGCTGCAGTCTAGTGCATGCGGAGTAGTTTATGGGGTTTCCGGTATTTGTTTTCAGAGCCTGTGCAGACAGGCTTGTGGACAGTATGTAATTCTGCATTTTTGCAGGGTGACATCAAGCTAGCTAGGATGCGGTACTTCCCCGACTACAACGTCGCTACCAAGGCGCATAGTATATTGCAGTACTTCACGACGCTTTCGTCTCGAGCCATAAAAGCTTAGTGTGATGCCTACAAGGTGGCTGTGGAGATGCTTTTAGCAGCAGTATGGCATCGGAGCGCCTCACTATCTAAGAGTAACATTTCAGCATAAGTCGCGCGCGTGGGTAGCTCTGCTGCGAATTCAAATGCTCAACGCAATTTCGCCGCAGCTAGACGGTGCCTGCCTACAACTTCTGATGATACGTATGGCCACCAGGGGAGGGCAAGGATTGGTGTTGGGGTGAAACGAGTGTGCACGCGAATGAGGACTGTTGTCAGCAGATGAATCGATGAGGGCTACGCGATTACAGCAAATTTGAGTGTGCAAAGGCTTTGTAACATGATGGCAAAGGAATTCGTTGCACAGAGGACACCGTTTCGTGGTCATTACAATGATTGTACGCAGCGATAGGAGATGGGATCTTGCAGGCACAAACATGAGTACACCTCGGGACTCCACAATTCAACGCGCAACACATCATGAGTAGGGCGTTTCTCGACTAGGACGCGCTTGAGCAATTGCCTGCAGAGTGTGCACTCCCCTTTGGAAGACGGGTTCCAAACGGTCAAACTGAGGCTGAAAACTGTGGAACAAATGAGTGACGAGTTCTCCGGTGCTTGAACACTCTTGTTGCGGCTTGTTGCCTTCTGCTCTACGCGTTCAGTGCCTACCACACGGAGATATTTAGCGGGACCGACCGCTTCTCCACTGCACTGTGAGCACCTGCCCGTGAGTGCATGGGAAGGCGGCGCTGCTTCACTTCGTCCCCGCCTTCATGACTATGGGCTTATTCTCATTAAACGGAACGGACGTACCAGAAGTGACGTGCAGGCCAGTTGAGCTTATTCCGCTTGCCTGGACATATGGCCAACAGTTGCGCCTGCAGGCTTGCGCTACTCGAGGTGCTCAAGGCTACAAATGCTGACCGGCAGAAGGCATGCCTGGGACGTGTGTAAACGGCTGTTTGTTGCACTAAATACCAGCGAAGCGAACCGTGCGAGGTGTTGCTGCGACGCAGCCCATCGAGCAAAGCGAGCGTGCTGAAACACCGAGTCGGCATGGCAACATGTGCAGCAGTACTTCTGCAGCGGCAGACTTTTGAGTCGGCAGGGAGATCGCAGCACCTGGGCACGTTTCACTTGGTCGAAATTCAGGGTTCTTGTACAATCTGTGCGTGCACGTTAACTAGCTTATTAACTATTACTCATTTTAAACCGCCTTCGAACAACTTCGAGTGTCGCGTCGCGTGATCGTTCTTTTAATGCACGGTTTGACACAAATTCGCGCAATTTCATTTCAGGGCCTTTTTTAGCCTGCTGTCATCAGTCATTAGTCTGCTCACTCCTATGACCGGCGATAGCTCGTCTTATAGTGGTGATTAGGTTACTGGTGTAGGCGGCTGGAACGCAGGCACTCAGCCGCTCACCCTATATTGTCTGACACTTATTAGGAGTGTGCATGAACGTAACACGTAACTCATCATCTACTGCGTCTTCATGAGTCGCACTGGTTGTCTTCCATCTGGGCGTCAAGCGATGGGGACCTTCCGCAGTTCAGCATGCTTGCGCAGGCAGTCGGCACACGTGCAATACACATGCTTGCAATTGGGAGAAGTATCGAATAATGAAAAGTGTATGATGTTCGGGAACGGGACTGTTGCCACTGAAGTGGGAAAAGTGTAGGAAATGGCCATTTTAAAGTGTGGGTGCACCCACGTTAGGGCAGTTAGAAGTCTAGATTGCTGCTTTACTCCATCACTGCAAACTATTTTCGTTGTTTGCTCTCGTTTTCATCTTGGTGTGCACACTCGTCAGTTCCGTACTACAACAGCTGATTGGCTGTAAAGGGTTTCAGGCCGGAGCCGGATCAGTGCGCCAAGGGACGAGAGAGAGGAATATTGGCTCGAAGTAAGTAACAGTTTCAGATACATCTGCATGAATATAACAAAGTGAGCCAAGCGAGAATTTTTGTTACGCTGGAAGATTTCAAAGGCACTTCAGCCGCCTCCAACAGCTGCTAGCGCATCCGACTACACAAGGCAGCAACAATCTTCCACCCTACAGTACAGCCGCCGCCATTTACATTCCATATGTATTCAGAAAAGGTGGCGCAGACTTGCAACTTCGGTGTTTGATATAGTTCTGCAAAGGTTCCACAGACGATTGGCTCTACAGGGGGCACTGATCAGTCTGGTCAGCTGCTGGTTCGCGACTAGCAGGGCGGCTTACAACCGCAGCCAACCAAATACTTGTTCTCTCAACTCTTTTCCTTTTTCGAGTATCTTTCTGCTGAATACCCATTCTTTGTCATTATTCCTACGTCATGGTCCTCACGGTGCCTTCAGCATTGCTCTTTTAACCGTTGCACTGTTGCCGGCACCGCCGATGCTCAACGGCGGAGACTAGCGCTCCCTAGATCCTCAAAATCTCACACCTTTCCGACTTCCCAGCAATTAAAAACCAACATACTTTCTATTTTTAGGTGGATTTAAGCCTCAATATGGACTCTGCCGGTGCCGAGCCCCTGTCTGGGCTGCGTTCGCTTGTTGCCAAAGTCCTGGGCGCCACCGACTCCACGGCGAAAGAAACAGAAGTGGCACCCGCAACAGGAAAAAAAGAATCTTCCCAAGAAGAGCCACACAAAGGACAAAACTGGTTGAGTCATTTTGCAGCTGTTGCTCCTGACCACATCAAGCGCTGGACAAACCCAGTTGACGGAACCGGAAACATTCCCTATGAGCAACTCGTCGAAAACCTCCAACAATTCAACATCCCAGCAAGACACGCCTCCGAATACACGCTTGCCCAGATCCTAGGTGTTGAACCCGTTCCTCAGGAGCCCACGCATTTGGAAGAAGCCACTGTTACCCCAATACCAGCACCCGTGCGGCCTGTCACGGCCCGCCCCCACAAACTCGGCCCACAAGCGGAAGCCTACCTCGGCAAAAAACAGAACCCTGAGTTCACGCAAGTTATTCCAGTGCGTGAGGTAACGAAAGCCTTCGTGGGACCAGTGCGAGACAGAGCCTGCACCCTCAGTGGGGATGCTGGTAAGGTGCTGAAGAGACCGGCTGAAACTTCAGAAGTGCCTCCTGATTATGTCGAAGTTGTTGGCAGCAAGCATGTGCGAGCTATAGGCTGCGCATCCAACGTTTTAAGTCGACAGAGCAGCAGTTTCTCAGGCGTTGAAAGTGCGGTCGGCCCCATCACCCCCGAACGGGCTTGCCACAGACCGTCTCCAATATACCTGGAGCCCATCATAAATCCCAACGACGCTGGGGACTGTAAGAGAGATTCCAGTGCAGTAGGAAACACAGCAGCGGCAAAGTTTATCGCAAGCATCCCCAGACGGCCACCTGGAAAGGTAGATGTCAACTCGATTCAAACTAAAGAAGACAAAGATGTCTATGATGCTCTGCACAAGCCAGTTGTTTACACAATGGGAACTTATGTGTGGTCGAAAGAAGAGGCTGAAAGGGGCACCGCTCGTCCTACCGATCCCCCTCCAGTAGATGCATGTTTCAGCAAAATTTGCCAGGAGATGTTCTATCCCAAAGGGAATTGTTCAGGCGAGACTGCATCACCTGAGAAGGCAACGACAGAAGATGCAGCAGCTGGAGGAGCCCCCATATTCCTCCCCGAAATATTGGAAATGTGCAAGAAGACTAGGGAGGAGCTTGCAGCTTTCGCTGGCAAAGTTGTTGAGACTCGCGAGGATGAAACTGTAGGTGGCAAGGGGCTCTTCGCCACCACCCATATCCAGAAAGGCCAAATTGTATTCGTAGAAATGCCTTTGCTAACTTGTGATATTGAGTCTGAGTCGATGTGGGCGACATTCACAAACCTTACAAGCGAACAAAAGGCAGCCTTGGATACTCTTCAGGGGTTCCATTCAGACCTTACGGAAGATGAGTCTCTGTGGTGCATTCTCCTGGCCAGAGCCAATAAACGCATTGAGCTGGCGAAGCCATTCAAGTCGTTCCTTGCAAAGATGAAGCGAAATGCTCATGGTCTGCCTTCCAGTGGCCGCTGGGGCCTTTACCCAAAAGCCGCCATGATTAATCATTCATGCGAGCCCAACGTCACCTACAGGAACCTGGATGGGCTTTTGGTGTATTTCGCCACCCGTGACATTTCGGTTGGTGAGATAATTTCGATGACGTACATTGACCAGCTCTACGCCTCAGCGTCCTTCCGCAGCAAACGGCTCTTGCAGACGAAATGCTTCACGTGCAAGTGCACCCGGTGTGGCTCTATGAACGATAAGGAAAGGCGGATACTCTGCCCTTCTTGCCGCCCTATAAAGCTCAAGATCGTGGACACCCAGGCAGGAACCCCTGCAGCTTTCAAGTCGAATGACGCGCGGAGAGGGAACAAGGAAGAACCTGATGATGCAAATGAAGAGCTAAAGTCTGAAGACAAGAATGGCGCATCTTCTGGGATGCTCACCAACACAGACGTCGATGACACTACTGCTCAGCCTTCTGAGGATGATAGTAGCAAAGACACTCTGCATTCGAATGATGACGAGGCGGAGCGCTCCGCCGCATCCAGCGAGCCAGCCCACGAGGACGAGGAGGCTGCCATGTCGGATGAAGGGCAGCTGTCCTCGGAGTCCAGGGAAGAAGCGCAAAGCGACTTCGGCGAAGGCTTCTTGGCTAGCGATGAACACACCAGAGAATCCAACGACAGTTCTGACAGCGCTTCGAACAGCGACCGCTCACCCGCGGAATTTTCTGACTTCGAATCAAAGAAGGGCCAAAAATTGATTGGTGGGGGCAAGATGAAGAATGCATCTGGATCACTGGTGCTGTCTATTTACGCTATGAACTCATGTGGAAGCAGAAGCACTGAAATGGGCCTGGCGGATTTACAGAGTGAGGAACAGACGTCGCGTTCCACTAGCAACGCCTATTCTGGCTCTTCTGTGAACATGGATGGACCCCTTGAGGTGCATGCGCCTCCTATGTACTGCCAGAGGAACAGCAGTGGCGTTTGGGTATGCGGTAGCTGCAGAGGCCGTTTCACAGACAACGATATGCCGATTGGCATGGAAGACTACTTTGAACGGCTTTACTTAGAGTTACAGAGCAAATTCAACTTCCCAACGACGCCACAGTGGACAGTTGACGTTGGCTCCCTAATCAAGAGCATTGAAGCTGTCTTGGGGACTCAGCATTGGCTATATGCGGCTTGCAATCTGTTGCTTGCTCAACTATATCTCGGACAGTGGGTGGGAGGCACAGTCAAGGACTCCATTTTCGACAGATCGCTTAAGCATGCCGAAGTCTTCATAAAATTCGTGGAGTCAACCACAAGAGAGGCTCTTCACGTGGACTGTGCACCCCTGTTGGCCTCTCTGATGAGGGTTCTCCTCTTTAATGGGCGTTGGTCTACATTTGAGGAGTGGATAGACAAGGGAAGACTTGAGATAGTCAAGGATTGCCTCGGATCGTGGGATGAAGCCACAGTAGCTTTTTCTCAAGCGCATGCATACTTGCAGCGTTGCCGTGAAAAAGGCGATCTGCCACAACTGTCTATGCTCCATCGATATGCTCATACTGCTCAGTACACTATTATACAAGCTGCAGAGCAGCTTGAAAAGAAGGAGGCAGAAAGCAGGAGGTCACTGGAAGAGGCTGTTCGGGAGAAGGAGAGGAGACGCCGGGCTGAGGAAGAACGCCTAAAAGCTTTAAAGGAGAGAAACAAGGCACTAAGGGAGCGTGTTGAGTACATGAAGGCGCATGCCGCTGCTCGAGCAAAGATACAAGATGTGACGAGCTCTCATAAAGACGGAATTCTCGCGAAGTTCATGCTAGCCGGTGTAGATGAATGCATCATAAACGACGCTTCAGTAGCTGTCCAGCGAGCCCACCAATACGCTAAAGAGATGCAAGAGGCGGCCTTGCAGGGACGCCAGCTGTATCCTGGGAATATGGCTGCCGAAAAGGCATATTTGCCTCCCCAAGGAGTGATGCCCTCATCCTATTTGCCGCTCATTATGCTGGATGATCCCCTCAGAGCAATTCCGGAAAAAAGTAGGCAGACGCGCCAACGGCGAGCAATAGTAGCACGTGAGAAGGAAATTATCGACCGGTGCACCCTGGAGGACTTAGACTTTGAAGAAGATGAGTCTGTGTGTGAGGCAGTAACAGATAATGCTGACGGCGTTGGCGACGTCACTGAGAGGACTATGATATACCGAATCCCAGGACTTTCAGGCACTGCCCCTGGCGAGTTCGTTAGCGTGTCTCAGCTGTTGCATGATGAAAAGGGGAATCACGCACCCCTTCCTCTCTTCAAATCATTCTTTTACATTGACTCGGCTGAGCGTAGGCGCTCATTGAAACCTGAGGACCAGAGTAGCCTGGTTGTTCTGGGGCATTCTTCTTCCCCTCCGACGCTCTCAGACGAAAAGCTGGAAGAGATTGAGGCGGCTAAGTACAATTACCTCCACGAGGAGCGACAGAAGTTCGAAGAGGATGTTAGGGCTGGTGTTCTCCTGGAAGCAGCTGAAGTAGGTGCGCTTAAAGACGACAACAAGCTTGTGGATGTAGTGGACGCAACTAACAAAGTCATTCAGAAGATGGTGATTCAAGAGGCAAAGGTTGAACGCGTTCTTGAAGAGGCGCGTTACGCACTGAAGGGCATGGAAGCGCCAAAACGGCCATCTATTGGAACTGTCACTGTCGCAAAACCGGCGGAAAATTCAACTCCGAAAGAGAAACCAGAAACGCAAACTACAGCCGGCGTGCCAAGCGAAGAAAAAGCCTGTCAGGAGCAGAAGCCAGCACCCGCCACCACAACAACATTACCTAATGTTTGGGAATATGTTCCTTCTCATGACCCCGAAAAGGGTCCCACTGTGTTCCTGTATCCTCCAAAGAGCCAACAGGCTCCAACTGCCCCAGAAATTCACTCCGTCCCCAACTCATACAGCGAAGAAACCAAGCAATACATGAGCAGACGAATCATTAAACCCCTCGACTTCTCCCACATACCCCCACCACCAAAAGTTGAAAGCCTCATTGGTTCCTTAGGTAATACTCATCTGCACTACAAGATGTCTCGCATTAATATGATTAAGCAACGCTTCGCGTCTGTTTCTCCTACCAGGGAGGTCAACAAAGATTAAGCTCTGCCCATTTGGTACTCTTTGTTACACTGGAGGGTTGTCAAGGATTTTGAGTTGAATCAAAATCCTTGACAACCATCCAGTGCAGCAAAACCTGATCTTCGCGTGCAACTTCTAAGCGTCTCATTTCATGTCCCTCGCATACTGTCACACTTCACACTATCGCCGCTGATATCAGTGCTTTGGCTAATGGCTTCTCAGCTGGCAAATACCTCGAAGTTGGTTGCGCGTAATGAATGGTCCTTAGTTGTGATATTACTCATATTTAGGCTAGTTTCTTTTTTAACGGACTTTAGCGTATTCTGTCTTAAAAATGCCGTTCACCGGCGAACTAGGAGAAGGCATGTTGTTATGACCTTCCTTTGTTATGTTTGTAACATTACATGAGTCCCGTAGCTAGATATAGGCTACGCATCAAGGTCTTTCGAACAAACCATAAACATTTATTGTCCAGAGCGCCCTTTAGTTTATGACGCTTTGCATGAGCGTCAACGGTTTGCTAGAAGCAGGCATATGGTGTATATCTTTGTAAAACAGTTGCTGCTTGGGGCTTCTGAAACAGCTACTGTTAAGGTGTCATGCACAAATCCCACAAACGTAGAGCTTTTAGGGCGTTTTCTATTCAGTATAGCAGCATTACAACAATTGTAGACTACACCGATTTGCCATAACGGCAACTGTCGACCAATGAAGCGAGTTTCCCAGGGAAGCACGTCAGTGGCTTCCCTTAGCTGGGCACCATTAAAATTCTTGCAATTGTGGGAAGTGGCCACGCGCCAGCTCAATGTTAGCACTCAGGGGATCTGAAGTCTTGGTTAGGCTGTCGTTTGCTTGCCAAGTAGCCGTTGACTTCCTCAAGAAGGCGCCTGTTAAGCTTCATCTCCGTCTGACTTACCTGTATCAAAAGGACAAAAGTGGAGGCGTACAGCAGACAACGAAGTAAAACTTAAATGTATTTATTGAAAGCCCTTCCCCAATGGCAGGGTGTGCAAGGGCGCTAACGGGGTTTTATGCATTCTCCAGAGGCGGGCAGGTACTAGGGCATATTCTTCTGCTGTCACACTGATGACAGAACTCCTGCGCACCAAAATGTCCTTGTTGAGCTTTCGCTCTTCCATCTGTTGGATCAGAAGTTCCTGCTGACGCTTGCAAAGCTCTCTCCGGTTGCGGAGCTCCACCTCTTGCTTCCGCTTGTATTCCTGCACGTAAAGGGGACCCAGTAACAAACTGAAGTTGGTGTACACAGCTGGGCACAGAAGGAATGCTCAATGCTCTCCAGAAAGTGGTTTGTTGCGTGTATGCTGCGGCTACTCACTTCTGCGTCGAGCTCTTGTTGTCTCTGTATTTCATAGCGCTCCTGTTTTTCCAAGTTCTTGCGTCGTTCCTTTTCTTCTTGTTGAACTTTCAAATACTCATGAACCTTCAGTTGTTCCTGTGCCCACCTCAATTGCACGCGCAGTCACACGTAAGCACTGTGGACAACGCGCCTCCTGCACTGGTAGCGAAACAGCATGTACCCATGAGCCCCCAAAGTACAGCCTTCGAGCAACTAATCTGCTAGTGTGCATGAGTCACCGCCTTTTTGCGGGCCGCAGCTTCTTTTTCCATGGCTTCCTTTCGAGCTTGGTCAGCAGCATCCCTCTTCAGTGCATACTGAGTGGCCAACTCTTTCTGTGACGCCCCCGCAACGCAGTGCGTTCGCAAGCGGATCAAAAACGTAGCAGTGCTGCTTCATCAAAGGAGGCAGACTTCTTACTCTGATTATCTGGGAACAAACGTGGCGTTATGGGGTATCGCGAGGGGGCAGCATGGCAAAAACACCCGCATGCCGTGTGCTGAGATGAAAGCCATGTTTTAAAGAGCTCCCCTTGCCTTGTCAACTGTCGCCAGCATGGCGATTTTGTCGGCGCGGCTTTGATGCAGACTGAGTAACATCTGACGCTCTTGTTTGGACCGCTCAGCTGCCTCTTTTTCTAACTGGACGCTCAACTTCAGAAGACGCATATCTTCCTCTTGTTCTTTCTTTGCCCTTGCTTCAGCTAGTCTGCGTTCTGCAGCTGTTACCTGCAGGCAACTTCACCAAATTCATTGAATCAAACTCATACTTAGTGGTGCCACCTCGCCAGTACTTCCTCTGCAAAGCTGTGCCCAAAATGGCCGTTTTGCATCCAGGCAGAGGAAATAGGCACACATTCCCTTGTCTTTTCAATGTTGAACATAGCCGAAAACGGACCTCCAAGATTTCTTGCATGGCACGAGCTTTCTGTTGCTTTGCTTTCAAAGCCATCCGCTTCTCGATTTCGATGTCCCTTGAGACCTGTTCGAGGATTTCGCGGCTTTCGCGCAGCTGCTCCGCTTTGGACTCCTGTACGCAATGCACCTCAGGCTCTTTATATGCTGCATATCTTGGATCCTTCACGATACTGTTAATTCGTATTTTACCTTCTTGGATCTGCCACGGACGAAGGAGTTAGATTTGTAATGAGCCGCCACTTACTTCCTCAAGCTTATGCCTTTCTTGCATCTGTGCATCAAGAACTTCCTTTTGAAGCAGCATTTTTTCATATGCAGCCTTTTGCTTCTCGCGTTCCTGTTCCCTGGATTCAGACAAGCAATCTGCTACCGCTGCATTAACTTAAGGCTGCACTCTACACGGGAGAGTCGACTGCAACTTATGTATTAGGACTAACTTCCACTGTTCCAGGTCCTGTTGCATCTTCTTTGCGCATTCGAGGTCGTCTAGCTTCGCAGCTTGTTTTTGTCGCCTTCAGAAGCACAACAACCGAGGCAAGTGATAAGTGGCGCAGCTTCAGGGTGGATGGGGGCTTATGTCTCCGCAGCAGGTCATTCTTTCCCCCCTTTTGCTAAAGCTGAACCACAAAATATCCGTTGGGGGGAGGTAACGAGCCCGACGACTACCAATAACTGCTAATTAACATACCGCTGCTCCTCAAGTTGGGCTTCGAGTTCGTTTCGCAGCCAGTTTTTTTTCCTCTGGCGTTCTTCTGCGCACGCCTGTTCTTCTAGCTTCGCCTTAAAAGAGTTATATTCGTCAACCTTTGCCCACTGCAAAAAGAGTGCGGCGCATCTCATGGCAAGATGAGAGGTTTTAGTCACTCTAAAACCGACAACCCATCTTTGCCACCTCACAGTCTTGTGGGTTCTGCCAGATTCGCTGCCCGTCTAATACCCTGCTTGCCCCAAGAGGACGAGCAGCATCTGCACGCTCGGGTTGAAGCGCTGAACCCCCACATTTAAGTTTTTGAACTCTTCAGTAAGCTCCTGTGTAGTCTTTCGATGGTGCAGCGGAGCAGTATCTTCACCGTTTGCCGGCGTTTGCATCCCTTCAACGTTTCCTGCTTCGGGCTGTGCTGGTTCTTCTGCAACCTGGTTAGTGCGACCAATAAGCAACATCATTGAACAGTGATAGAATAGGAAGTCCGCACGGCACGCATTATAACCCTGGTGCCCGCGACACACTGTTGGCTGGCGGGAAATACCCTTATCCTAAAACCTGAAGCTGTAGGTCCTATGGCTAATGGAGTTGCTCATACGGCAGGCCGCGAGAGGAAAGCGGGAATTCTAAGTGGAAAAGAGAGGCAAGGCAGCGCTTCAAGTTCAACAGCGGCTGAAGAGCACTTGACATAATTGGTTTGCCTACATTTGGCTCATTAAGCTGTTTGGGTGGTAAAGTCGTAGCAACCGAATTTTCCTCATGCGCTGCTGGTGTTTCACGGGTACAGCACATGTCTGGCGATCCGTTCATCCTCTGCAAGTTCAAGTGCAATGCCGTTTCCACACCACACTAGCATTCTGTTCTCCGGCAGGTCACTTGCTAGCATTTGCTCAGGAGAACAAATGACTGCCCTCCATGGCCACTGGGACCCGAAGTTCACAATGTGAACTTTTAGTAATTTGTCCAATATTGCTGTGGGTGGTACTTTGTGCGTTGCACAGACAAATCGAAACGGAATAATCTGCTGGTAGCTAAGTATTAACCTTCCCTCCCACAAACGGAGCGTACATAGAGCAAGATGAATCGGCGCTAGAATTCGTCCCTTCTATAGGATATTCTTAAACTCTAAAGCCTAGACTCTAAGAGCTGTTGATAGCTGTCAGGACTACGGTTTGCTTGTTTCAACGCTTGGGGTGCACAGTAAAGCAGAAAGAAAGAGCTAACTAACCTTTGCTGTCATGCTTTGCAATTTGACTGAGTGATGATATTTTTCTTCCTCCTTCTTCTGCTGCAGTAGCTTCTGTTGACGAGAAGCGTCCATAAAACGGCTAGGCTTTAGATAGCTCGCATTCACCCTAACCAAACCGCCGCAGGGAGTGTTCATGCCTCTAGCTGCTTTGGCAACGAGCTCTGAAGGACCTCTTTACACATAGCATCTGGATCCCAACGTAGCAAACATTCACTTCTGAGTGGCTTACGTGGTTGTCCACGGGTCCTTGCGTGCGCTGTGCCTCGGTGGGTACATCATTGTGACAGAGTTTGCTTCTCGCACACTGTTTCCCAGGGCTGGGCTGAGGAAGGCAAACTTAGAAGGCAGATGTTCACGCTTTTCGCTTCCCCTGTTCACCTGTCAACTCAGAAGGCAAGAACTTGTAGAACGAAGCTGATGAGCTTCCGAGGCACTGTACAAGTAGCGCCAGCTTTACTAGGTAACTACCTGACGGAACTCAATAATTTTCAACTTATTTGGGCAGAACTGAGTTTTTGGTCTCATTCTGCAAGCTGCTTGGTACCTGGAAAGAAACCGACTCAGGTTTTCAGGACTCGCGCGGTATGAAACAAGCCTGGTGACCCGCAGGTGCTCGCGAGCGCTGCAGGGCTTGCCCTTATCTGGTGTAAACGACACTTTTGACGGAGCACAACTATCACCTAAAGATTAAATATTTTAGCAACATGGGAGCCTAGCATCTCTGCTTTATGATTTCGCTCCAAGCTATTATATAAGAGGACAGCGCGCCCACTGGCTGCGGGGCTCTTCCACGGGGTTGCTCCCTGGGCCCTCAACGCTCACTGGATCTACGCTCAGCCTGAAGGCATGTAAACGCTAAACCTTTTTGCTCCAATGAATTTGATGCGGCCTGTGAGCACAGCTACTTCGTGACGGTGCTGCACTGGTTCACCCTCCACAATGCCGAAGTCACTGTGTTGGTAGCGGCCAACACGGTGACTGAAACAGGACTCCCATTAAAAGTAAAATTGAACATGCATAGCACTTTACCTGCTCCTGCATCTGACAAAAGTAATTAGCTCCCCACGGTGTGTGGTACGAAAGTATTAACGGTCGCCGTCCGCGTGTTTATATTTAGTATGCTGTGCAACAACAAACTGTTGACACTCTGCATATTATCCAGACAGTGTCAGAAACAATGCGATGCTCTTGTAGTATGAAGCTACAAGCTTCTGTCAGTAAAGTTGCATCAGAGAACTGCTGTTTGCTGGCTATGATCACCGACTCTGCGTGGAGAAACCAAAGTGTCGTCTTCAGGGCCATACGTTTTGTTCCCCTAGCATTCTAGCCATGCAGCTGTGTGACGGAGGTATCAACTGTTGTTACCTAACTTTCTTATTTATATATTAAGAGTGTATATTTATATACACTTTGAATGTTTTACCGTCATCATACTTCTGGCGTGAGATACTGCTTGCTGCACCGGGAAACAGAAACTAGCGCCTCCCTGCCGCAGCGATGCGCGCGTCTAAACGCTTCGGTGTTCTCCGCTTTCCTGTTAATTTTGCCAAATGACCCTCTCGTGCTCTAGGCCTGCCTGTGAACATACGTTGGAGTAGTCCCACTGTTCCTGTAGTTTTTAGAGGCGAGAACGTGCATTTATTCATACTGAATGTATAAAATATTCGGGGGCTTAAGCAAATTGGCTCATCGGCGATGCGCATAGTGGCAAAGCTCAGACGCCTCATTTCACTGTAATGCCCCCCAAAAAAGCCAGCATGTTTTCTGACTCTGTCTTGAAGCCCCGTGAGAAGGCAGAATTCAGCATTGGACGTACGCTCCCTAGAAACAAGTACTACTACTTAATGCTTAGAAGGTTGGGAAAATGTGTTGTATTCTCCTGCGGTGCATCGTGCTGAAGCTACGATGAAAAGAATGGCTAAGCGATTGTGTTGAGTCGTGAATTATTGAAATGTCACTGCGGCCGCAAACATCCTGGTCACTGCCAGGCCATTTCATGTTTCACCGTCCCCTTGCCAACCGTAATCGAATGTGAAGGCGCACAGGCAGTCGAAACTACCCAGAAACTTCACAGGTAGCATTTCCCACCGTTTCGTGCGCCCACTTCCTCAAGAGGAAACAAAGGCAACACATTCTCCTCCCTCTCCAGCCCTTCAAATGTAAAAAACAGCCAGCGGATAGCGCTGCTGCAGCTGCGACGTGTGAAGGTGGAAGAGGAAGTGCCCTCTTGAGCAAAAGCTGCCTCAAGGCTCCCTCCCTGCCATCAGGCACTGCCTCGAGAGAGCGGCTAAGCGGCAAAGACGAACGCTGCACGGCGTGGGAGCAACCGGCCTGCGTGGAAGTTGCCCCCAGACAGTCATTGACATGCACCGGTCCCTCAATTACTGCTTAAGCGTCCCTTGTTGCTGAACTGCAAACCGCTATACAATCAACAGGGCGCTTGAACTAGCTCGGAAGTCGAAAGCGGAGTCACTGCTGTGTCTCCCTCGCTGCCCGTCTCTACATCTCACAGGAGATACAACTGGACCGCATCAATCGCTCTCTGTGTCGGAGGCTTGTTTAGCTCCCCAGGGGGCCAAAGCTGCACCAGGCATTGCCCCCGGCCGCGATGCTCCTTGCCCTCCAGCCCCTGCAAGCAACGGCTGTTTCGCCAGCCCTCCTGTCCCAGAGGCCGCCGCTCTATTTCTAGAGGTGAAAAAGTCGATGATCGACTTTTGCTTTACCGCTGCAGCTACAGCAGATGCAGCGATAGAGCCCCCTGCACCAGGAATGCCCATTTCTGCAGCTTGAACATACGCCGCCACTGCTTCTGCCGTCTTCATCGGTACAGTTCTTCTTTGTCGTTTCGACCCAGCAGGAAGTGCGGCTACGGTGGCGCCGCGGGTGCCGCCACTCGAGCCATCAATGCTTTGTCGTTTACCAGCGGCGACCTTTACTGCGCCTTCTGCACCAGCAACTGCAGTAGCAGCTGTAGGAACAGTCGCTGCAGTAGATGGGTCACAGTTCGTCGATGGAGATGCGGAAGACGTGCCTGCCGCAGGCGCACTCACCCTTGAGACGCCGATGACTTCAACCTCGCTGTTGGTGTCTGAGGGAGGAGTCATAAGAGGCTTTTCTCCCTCGCCTGAGGCCCCAACCAACAGCTTCTTCTGGTCGTTGTGCAGGTTTGCTAGAGCCGGCGCAGGACCACGCCCATTCGCCGCTGAGAGCGTTGCCAACACCTGCAGTTCCGTTTGCCGCTTCAGGAGGAGCAGCTCTTTGCTGCGGTTCAAAATCATCGAAATGCGGTCTTTGCTGGCAGCCACGCTGTTAAGAGAAGGCACATTGTTCTGAGATCCTTGTACCGCTGCTGCAGCAGAGGGTTGACCAATGGGAGAAGGCACAACCTTTTTCGTCGAAGTGAAGCGCGAGGCGATCGCGTGTTGAAGACCAGCAGCCACCATACACTCCTCCAATATTCGGTCAGCCTGTTGCACGCAAGACAAGAATGCGAGAATGTACAAGAGATCACAGCATGACCTCTTGCGACGCCGCGTTAACACTACACGGGAAGTTGCTTCTAAATATGGAACGACCATAAACCCCAAAGCCCTAGACTATTAATAACCTTGCACCCTAAACCTTAAAATAACAACCCGTGTAGATTCTTATTGATCGCTTGCATGCTCAGACACAAAGGCAGCACCAGCGCCAGTTGCACGGATACGACAAGTTATGTATAAAGATGACAAAAACAGCCAACGGTCATAGCCATAGCCTCACCGCTTCCTGGTATTGCTGGAAGAACGCTTTGAGCCGCTGGGGAGATGCCGATGCGTACGCACCCGGGTTCGGATCGGGAATCTGTTCCTTACTGAGCAGCAACTCGGCCACTAGCCGCATTTTAGCTCGCCGTTCATCGTACTGCACGGTTACACGCACGCAGGAACAACCAGCAGGAACAACCGCTTCAGCTGCCTACTGACAAATGCAAAGCTAGATTGTTTAGCATGAATAGGTGAATGTGGAAAACAGCAAAGCAATAACTCAAACAAGAACACAGAAAATGGAAACAGTTCTCACCTCCTGCAGCTGTTCAGTTGTAAGCGTCGGGCAGTGCTTTCGAGTGTGTGATCGCTTCCCAATGCGCCACTCGTGGCAGGCAGCACAGACTTGTCGTTGCATGTACTTCACTCTTTGGTCGTTGGCAGCAGCAGCAGCAGCAGCAGCAGCAGATGAGGCAGACCCCCCCTGATCAGCTAACCCGCCCTGCAACAAGGCCGCTGAGCTGGCAAGTGCTCTCAGTGCACTCTGTGGAATGACAGGCGAAGCCGACGCATCCGAACCCTCCTTCACAGCTCCACCCTCGCCAGGGGACGCGTCCACATCTATCATGCTATCCGCCGTCCCCCCTGCTCCTGCGCTACCTGAACCCGAACCCTGTTCTGACTGCGAAGCCGGCCGCGCACGAGCTACGAACTTTTGAATGACTTCATCTGGGAAGCAGCAGGGGCCTGGGTACTCCTTCACGCCATGACAGGGAAAGCGACAGTTGTCACAAACCGCAAGACTCTGAGAAGGAAGTTTCATATTCGCTAGTTGATTTGTCGGTTTCTTCGACGCCTTCTTTATTGCTGCTGCTGCTGCCGACGCCAGAGCGGCCTGTCCATCTGCTCCTGCAGCAGCTGCTGCGTTCATTGCTTCGGCCACAGCAGCCTCTCGAGAGGCCCTCTGTGCTGCTTTTGCTGCTGCAGACCGTTTCTCGATTTCAGCAAGGAAAGCTGCAGGAAAGAGCCGCTGGTACGCCTGCCTCAAGGCGATCTCTGCCGCCTCATCCAGCCTATCCACTGCTTGTTTATGATCAAACCAGCGGCGTTCCTCCTCTGCCCTCTGGCGCTGCAAGTGTTTCATCTCGTCCTTCTCAAGCCGCAGTCTCGCTCCATCGAGATGCAACTGCCGTTGTTGCTGTCGCAGCTCTTGCTGCATCAGTTTTTCGTGATCTTTCTCCTCTTTCGTCAGCCTGCGACGCGTCTGCTGTTCCTCCACAGCCTTGCATTTGGAGCAGAGAAGCAGAATCCAATTCTGTGGGGTGACATTCATGCCCCTCTGTCTTAGCTGCATGTAGTAGTCTTCGCCTACGTTATAGCGGCAGTAGTCTGGAGGAAAGCAGTCGTAGCAAAAGGAGGTGGGGCAGCGGGCACAATGAATCAGCATATTGCCACACTGCGACGTCTTGCGGAAGCACAAGCAACATTCATGCCAACGGCACCTCCAGCTCTTCTTGACGTCCTTAGGTAGCCCTTCACAGCAACGGTGATACACCTTGGGACAGCCGCTGCAGCAAACCAAATCTCCATAAGCCACCTCCAGCGGCTTCCCCTCACGGTCCACAGAACTCTGAACATGATCCTTCCCGTTGCCGCACACGAAACACCGCGTTTCGTGACGCAGCTTACGCCGTTCCTCCCTAGGACAGATAACAACCAGCAAACAAACCAACGCCTCACTCACCCTCCCGTAACACCCTCCAGCGGCAGCAGCAGCAGCTCACAAGTACAACTGAATGCAATGCCACTACGCCAGCGAAGTACAAGACAACCACAATCCAACTCCAGTGCATCCGCGACAACCTAAACCCTAAACCCTAAACCCTAAACCCTTAATGTTGAAAAACAAATCGAAACAACGATGCAGACACCCCCGCACCTCTGCGTGAACTCCTGAGGGACATAAAGGGCCACCGGCTTCTTGCGTTCTCTTCCCGAGCGCCATAAGACTCCCGCGCTCTGCAGCTCTGCCTCCAGGCCCCCCTTAGAGGGCCCCGCTGCTGGCGTTTCGCAGACCTCGACTTCCTCCTCCGCCCCACCCCCTGGTGAGGTACTGCCGCTGGGTTTCGCCTCTTCCCCTTCAGCGGGGGCCTTCCCACCCGCGCCTTCGCAGGACCCCTCAGGAGCTGCGGATTCCTCCGTGCCTTCCGCGAGCTGCTGCTGATTACGTCTTTCTTCTGCTTCTTCGTCCATGACTTCGTTAATGTCCACCAAATTCTTCTCGTCTAGGTCTTCCTCAAATGAAGCAGATGCCTCTAACATCAACGGCTCCTCGTCCTCTCCTAACACAGGAAGGGGCTGCCTGGGGCGCGAAACCAGATCCTCGAGGTACAGGTTCGAGATGTCCTCAGTGCCGGTCGCCGCCATTTGCTGCAGCAAATTGAAAAACAAGCAGACAAGGTAATGTAAGAGCACGGGCTGCACTCAGACACATAAGCAACGCTTGATGCTGTGCAGCTCCTCGCGTATAATTGCCCCTCTGATGCTGCAGCAATCTTATGCATGCACTCTAAAAAGGAATGGGCATAAACTCTAAATCACCAACCCTGTGCCTGGAAGAGAATACAGACAAGCTAAATCCTTCTGTTTCCAGATAAAGCTAGCAGCACGCAACACGAGGTAATGTGGGTGAGCCGGCGTGCGCTGTGTTGTGGATTACGTACAACAATTGCCTTTTTGCCATGAAGCATGAGACGTCGGACTTCATCGGTAGAGATCTTCTCGGATCTTTGTTCTTTGATGTCTTCGCCATCTTCACCATCCAACCCCTCCGCTTCCTCCTCTATCTGCTGCTGAACTAGCAGCTTATCCAACCGCAGCTTCTGCTCGCGACGAAATGCCATTCGCTCCTCCACCGTCCATTCGCTCACCAAAGACCAAACATGAACTTCGCGTTGCTGCCCAATACGGTGAGCTCTGCAGCAAAACACAGCAACGACGATCATATACACTTCATACCATACACCTTCCCTTCTCTGCCGCAGGCGCTACTATACCCGTGCATCTTCATTTTCAGTCTGAGAACACCTGGCCCACTACTGCTTAACACGTAAAGGCCAGAGACAGAAGAAAAACAAGTAAAAAAACAAGAGCGGCAAAGTAGAAGCAAGCAAAGTAGGGCATCCTGCCTACCGGTCTACTGCCTGAAGATCAATGAAGGGGTTCCAGTCGTGGTCATATATAACCACATGGTTCGCCGCCGTCAGGTTAATGCCGAGGCCACCGGCTCTAGTGGATATCAAGTAGACAAAGTAACAGGTGTTGTCATTGTTGAAATCCCGAATATCCAACTCCCGCACAAACTTATTCGTAGACCCGTCCAACCTAAGCAGACAAGCGCCAACAAGCAACATAAGAAACACACAGTGTATGCAAAAACTGTCCTACACAAACAGCTAAACCCTAAACCCTAAACCCTAAACACTATGCAAAACGTCACGACGAGGCAAACTGATAAGAAGTGGGAGGCACAAGAAAACGCATCGGAGACAAATAGAAACACGCCATGCGCCTGGGGGACGGCTGGGAGGCTGTCTCTTTAATACATCTGACGCTGCCAACAAGATCGCATGTGTAATACCTGGGGGACGCCTGATATTAACAAAAATACTTATGATGTACGCACAACAAAAAAAAAAAAACAGTGGAGAAAGAAGA
>CAJFCY010000092.1:0-34309 GCA_904066265.1 Eimeria zaria | reverse complement strand
TGGTGAGGATAAGATGTGTTAAAGTGACAGTATATATAATGATATAGATATAGATATAGATAAATATATACAGCGGCTAACTGTTTGCTGTATGCTCCCAGCCTGATCTTTCCCGAGTCGGCGTATTCTTGCCATTTCCGCATTGCAGGAAAAAAAAACAACATCTGGCGTTATTCAATAGTGAGTACGTCGCGCAGCTCTGAACAGACAGAGTTAAACAACAACGGTGGCGGCAGCAGCAGTGGATGCCTGGACCTGACCATCCGGGCATTTGAAACCCGCCCTCTGGACAGGCCAGTGAGGGACTTTTCCGGATATGTTGTAAAAGGGATATGCACTAGCGAGATCAGGCTTGTTACCACCAAGGCAATCCAAGGCATGACATGCGAGGTACTCAAAAGCAAACCTTAAAAACCTGGCTAAGTTGTACATTGTGGAGCTGTTAGTTCACTGCTTGGTATCCTGTGTTCGTGCAAGCTGTAAACACGCAAGCTTCTTCAGGAATCGGTGAATAGCAGGGCACACATGTACCCAAAATGAATGCTGGTACCCACACAGACTTTCAAGCACTCATGCCTTGTATGATAAGGTTTTGGATGTGGAGCTTGTCTGTGGCGCAGATAGATCCTCGTTTCCACCTCTACAGCATTGGGACTCGTCCTATTCTGAAAACATCTTCCGGAGCCCTCTGTCGTCATTGTATTGCGCCGCAGCTCTTACCGGAAGTTTGGGAGGCTCACCTCCGCAGCGGGATTCCTGCTGCCAGAGACCAACAAAAGAAGCTCACAGAGACGTGCGTTATAGCGCACATCGAAAACAGATCTCTTGCAAAGAAAGCTGTCTTGCTGGAGTCTCTTGGTCGCCTGGGAGTGCCTCTGTGGGTTAACGGAAAACCCCTCACACACCCAGCCGTAATACACCCAGCGGTTATTGCTGCTGATGGGGAGGCAGGGGCTGCCCCTGCATCAGAGGAGATAGATGGCGCGGGAAGCAAGCCAGCGGAGGTTGTGAATTCTAACGTAAAAGCCCAACAGGAACAGGTGTTACGCCAGTTGAATATGCTGAGCATAGACACTGGTGAAGAGCGACAGGGACAGGAGCAGCAGCAGTTCAAGCTCTGTGGCGGCGTGACCGAGCAGCAGCAGAAACAGCAAAAGCAGCAGCAACAACAGACCCCCAAAACATCACGCGGGAGCCGACAACAACAGCGAAGGGGGCAGGTGGCTCGTATAGCACAGCAGCAGCAACAGACGCCTCCACAGCAGGCCCTTTGTGGCCAGCTGGCGTCAGCATCTGTCTGCCAGGGACAAACCGATGAACATTTGCTCGCAGCAGGTGCAATAGCAACCAATGCCACATCAGTATCTCGCGCAGAAGGAACATCTGCAATTGCTGTTCCTCTTGGGGGACGGCGGGCTTCTTCTAACCAGCAAAGGCACCTGCCGAAGGAGAGACAACAACTGCAACAGCAGGAACAATTGCAGCTTCTCTCCAGCCCTTCACCGGCAGAAGACCAACTGTTTCATTTACAACAGCAACAGCAGCATGAAGCACGCGGACCTGGCAGTGACTTCCTTCGTCTGGCTCAAGGGGTGTGGATGGACATGCGCCCGATGAACCAGCAACTGCAGCAGCAACAGCATCAACAGCAGCACCTGCAGCAGCTACAGCAACTCCAGCAGCTTCAACAGCTACACGAAGTGCACCAGGTGCACCAGCACGAATTGCATCAACAACAACGCCCAGGGCCTCTCGAGCTAGCTTCTCCTGCTTCTGGTGGAGGGGCTTGTATCAAATTTCCAGCAACGGGGGGCTGGCAGCAGACTCAGCAGCATCAAAAGCATCAAAGCCCCTTTACAGAGAGCGCACTATCTACTGTAGGCCTCGTAGCTGGCGAGCTCCAGCCGCAACAGCAGCATGCGCAAGAACTGCAACCACAGCAACAACAACCGCTGCAGCAGGCGGAACTTGTGTATGGCGAAGCTGAATGCCCCCTAACTACAATTGGCTCCTTGCCTGAGATCAAAGGACGGCTTTCGCTACAGCAGCAGCAGCTGCAACAGCTTTGGACACCTACCGGCTTTACCGAAGCGGCGGTGCATCATCAGGTCGTCCCCTGCACACAAGCTTTCCTTCTACAGTTCAATGCTCTCTAGATCATTAATATCCACTCGCCTACTTACGGATGCGCGCATGAATCTGTTCAATCCTTCCCGTTGAGGAGAAACGCACCTTAGGACCCAACAATTCCAAGTATTGCTTTATTTGCTTTCCGTTGCAGGGAGATGAGCACCCGCTCTGGGGGCCTATCGTCATCTCGAATGCCTCCCAGCAGCAGCGGCAACCACATCAGCAAAGTGTTATCGCGCCACAGCAGCAGCTTCAGCGTCAACAGCTCCAGGTTCAACAAGACAGATATCAGCAGAGTGCAGAGAAGATTGTGGGACAACAACAAGGGGCCAGACTGCGCGTGGCAGGCGCACCCTGCATGGGCGTAGGTCTCCAGCAATCGTGCAGCTGGGAACAGCAAGAACAACGCACACTCCTGATACCTGGCTCTGAGCAGCAACAGCAACAGCAGGTCATGTTGCAGCGACAGCAGCAACATCAGCAACAGCAGCAGCAGCAGCAGCAGCAGAACCAGCCTCCGCTCTTCTTCCCAGCTGTATCACACGAGGACCTAGTTAAAGAAGAGCAGCAGCAGCAGCAGCAGCAGGGCGCCATGCAACTGCAGAGGATGCAGTGGCTGGCCATTCCGAATTAAGGGGTCCCCTCAACAGCAGCGACAGCAGCAGTTGTACTACAACATAAGCGGCAGCAAACTAACAGCGTTTTTGCAACGATGATCAAACAGAAACAAGAGCATGTGCAGCGTGAAGGGACTTGATCAAGGGAGCCGTACGATGCGTACCGATGGTACAGGGCTGCAGTGGAAAGTAGGCAAACGGCATGTGCTGTTCGGCAACAGTGATCCAGATGCTCTCTCCCACAGACAGGAGCAGAGACAGTTACTTCCCTCTCTAGAGCAGCACTGTACCTGCAACCGACGCAGCAGCAATACCCACCGCGGTACAGCTGTAGGGTCTCAAAAGGAGGCCCATGGGGACGATTGGGACAATGTATTTTGAGTATGGGGTCGAGTGGGAGGTGTCAGAAGAGGCACAGTACAGAGAGAGGCACAGCGGCGCCCGAGCTGTGAGGATAGTTCTCACGTATTCGCCGCTATGTGTCTCTGGTGTATCCACCAGGGATTTCGCAGGGGAAAACAATCAACAGATGATGCAGCATCAACTGGTGCAGTACCATCAGGGAATACCTGACATCCGATGCATTACCGGACTGGGATTGACCATTCCCAACCAAATTTCTGCCGCCTACCTGCCTTCTTGTAAGGCTGCATGCACAGTCATTGGCTAGCGTTTTGGCTAGCTGGGGTCGCACGATCTCATTTTGGCCATTTGGAGTTTTCGTGGTCCATTTTTCACACAACCCGAGATGCATGTCATTAAGCATGCGCCAGACTTCGCTTTTGCGCACCTTTCGGTGCCACATGAGAACTGCACGTTCACCAGCAGCAATAGTTCAATTGGTGCAACAGCAGTTCAATAGCAGCAGGACTGCTGTTCTGAAGGGGGGCACAGCAGCCTCCTCTTCAGCAGTAGCCTGCTTGCGTTAACAACCGGTTGCTTCACGAGGAACATGAGGAGCAACAGCTTGATTTTTGTGAGTTTTTGATGGGCGTTCGCCA
Source organism: Eimeria zaria (assembly GCA_904066265.1). Lineage (NCBI taxonomy): Eukaryota > Apicomplexa > Conoidasida > Eucoccidiorida > Eimeriidae > Eimeria > Eimeria zaria. The sequence continues at coordinate 30,561 of CAJFCY010000092.1, read as the reverse complement.
ATCGAAGGCGCTCGTCCCTGAGCAACATAGCAGATGTGTACTGCGGCTTTCTACAACCTCTGCTACTCTGGAGCCAGCTTGAAGAGGTCCGAAAAGCAGCTTTCAGAAATCAGCATTGCACTGCATGCAGTAAGCCTTTTATGGTCAACTGCAGCTCAGTCGACAAAACATTGTCACTATTTACAGTATCATATTGGCAATTTCGAGGAAAACTGCACTGGCACCTGCACTTGTGGTGGACCGGCAGTGAGGCAGTGCTAAAACCAGGTTCTGTCGGCATTGTCTCCGGCGTATATGCAGCACTTCTAAGTAAAGAATACCTTACGTACGTGCAGCGGACAGATTCGGCGTACACGAAGTACTAGGGGCCTGCGTACGAACTGGCGATGAGGTGTTGATACGAATGGCGCTTAGATATAGAGGGACAGAGGGACCGTTGGAGGCGTGAAGAGAAGTCAAGTGCCCTGTAGTTGTAAAATGAGAGCCGACAACTCTGATGTCCACAGGCTGGCACGCATTGCACAAAGGTCACGCATTTACAAGAACTGCATAGAGCATAAGAAGCGGCCTGTGCCGCGCGGCACAAGCTGGAATTTGCCTAGCCATGAGCTCAGCTACCTCGCAACTGTTGGAGCCAGAGCAACTCAGTGCCCATCCTTCTGTTTTGGCCATTTAATAGGCGTTCCGGAACCTATGAGGAGCTTATTTAAGCAGGTTGCGACTGCAACTCGCTCAACGCGAGTGGTCAAGACCACCGGCAGTACATCCGAAGTTATTTGTGTGTCCTACGAAAGATCCTTAGGGAGAAAGGAGGCTCAAATTAGTCTGCTTGTTGAGCGAATGGTCAGCTAAAGCCCTGTCTGTACCTAATAATCAGTCGCACAGCTCCATGCCATTGCCACTCACGGTTACTACTTTATTTTACAGCCCCTCCCAAGTGCACGATCACTCAAGAGAATCTACTGTATATGCATAGTGGTACTGCAGACGATGAAGATCGCCTCCCTATAAGGTAGTATAAACCGCAGAATTATTTGGCTGAGTTCCTTAGGGGAAGCTACTTGGTACTAAGAAGTACCAAGTAGCTTCCCCTAAGGAACTCAGCCAAATAATTCTGCTGTTATGGATCGTACGAAGAACAAAGCTGCTCCTTATCCTGTCGGGCGCCCACAAGCGGCAAAAAGAATATAGTACTAAGCCATAAATTGAAGCGGGGGGTGTGCTATTCAGGGTCCAAACAACCGGAACGTTATTAAGAATGCCTACAAAGTTAGTGTTTATCAAGAACATCATACACCATAACACTTTAACATAGCATTTCAGGCAAGAAGGGTGTGTAGGCAACGACTATATAAGCTGAAGCTAGCAATACAAAAGAGACTCAGTAATTTGTTTACGTACTAACAAGCCCCCAGCTCTATGGTCTACCTACTACTGCTCCACACTCTCGAATCCCTAAAGGTCAATCTGAGCACGGGTCATTTGGTCTTTGGATGTTGCAGTTCCTGTCAGCAGAAGACCCAAGGTAGAGGGAGCCTACTTTCAATATCTGTTCAAGGGCTCAAATCAAGTAAGTCGGCTTCCATAAAAAGAAAGAAGCCAGAAAAAATGCCAGTTAAACTGGTTAACGTATGTCAAAATGGACTTCACTATATGTACACTTCTGCTTTCTTGCCCACACTGTGTTAACTCTCAGTCTACAGTTGCCTCTGCAGGCATGAGCTACCCTGAGAGTGCACCAGTGCTAGGGATGTCGCTCTCCGCGACAGAAGGGGAATTGGCAGGCATATTCTGTAGCATTCACAGAGAATCCCTTAATACAGCTTGCGATATACTGCCCCTGAAATCAGGATTCTGTGCCCCTGGCAATTTCCTAAGCATCCTTATAAGGTATCGTTACCAAAACTTTCGCGCATGTGGCCATTGATCAAAGGGCGATCCCATAAACTCGTTAGTAGCTCTATTAACTGCAAAATAGTCGGCACAAGAACGCACAGTCACATATTTGGGAGGTGCACCAGTAGCATGCATTGAAGCCCAGAACGTAGCAATATTGGACGTAACTTTCAAACATACTAATTGCTAGGGATAAATTTGTGCGTGCATCGTGGCTTTGCCCATCTGAAGCTGCTGACTGCAAAGATAGCTGACACATGTTGCCACAAGCTGTTCCTGTGAACAGATGAAGCTAGATTATGCGACCGCGGAGCTGAGAAAACTAACTATGCGCAGTCGAATATGCTTCGCATCAGTCATCTTGTAGTTTGGCTTCCGGCCTTCCGCTATGCAAAGGATGTTCTCCATGCAAAATGCGCCACAAGCATTAGCCAGGCCCAGCTGAATTAAAAAAAACGCAAACGCACTGTAGCTTGAAATCAAGCAGCACTCCAAGCAATCCTCTTCTTATCGCGAGAGTAACTGTGTGGTTGTGATGCATTCATGTCGACCGCATCAGCTTACTCCTTGTGGAAGAGCTGCCCCCAAGGCTTCAACTTGTATTGGGAATCCTGGCTAGGCACACATAACAGGTCCGCACGTCCACATACAAAATGTCCACCCAGTATTACCTGCCCATTTTAAATTACTACCGTCCAAGGGGTTGCACGAGGGAAAAAAATATAGGCTTACCTCCGGCACATGAGGAGAGGCTTCATATGTAGGGACAGGCCCAGCTGAGCAGCAAAGCCAAACAAATGCACATGTAAAGACAAAACGCGAGGAGAAAGCTAACATGCAAAAGCTATAGATAGAATTCGCAAGCCACGCATAAGCTACAGCGCCAGCTATAGAAGCTGAAAAACACCCCGGCTCCACCTATCAATATGGCAGCGTCAGCCAAAGCAAGGTGGAAGCAGACAGCATACCAGCTGGGTCGTGCAACTGATGCGCGACGTGTTTCAAGAACTGTAGGGTCTGTTTGTAGAAAGCTCGAGGGTGAGGAAGGCTATCTACAACGGAAACGGTGTGCTGCCTGAGCACCACACAGAGCGGAGAACGCAGCTCACGATGCCCGAATCCCTCCAGCCGCTGGACGCGTCCCATTGGCGCTGAATTCTGCACTTTAGACAGCGTCTCAAAAGCGAAAGTATTCATGTGCTGACAAATTGCTCCCCCGGAGTACAACGTGTTCGTGAAGAATTGAAAGCGCAACTCTCCCAACTAACTATCGTTCACAAGCAAACAACATGGCTGAATGGCCATGCAGCCCAACAACGCATAAGAGGTTAAGGGCTTGAAAGGAAAAAGCTAGGTACTCACCGACGGTCTATGACAGCAGTGACAAAGTGCCCGGTAACGCCCTGGGTCTTGGAGCTCTCCCAATCCCACAACGGTGCCGCCACAGCGAAAACCACCAGGTCAGCCGTTAAGGAACGTTCAATACTGGCCTGAAGATACCGTATACAGAAGATGATGCGGAGGACAAACACTTGATGGCTCATGGGGGCTGGCATTGAGCACATGCCTTCGAGATCTACTCACTTATATTCATGCCAGGTGGCAACCAGAGATTTGTGCCGCCGGAATAGTGCAGGCTGTTTAGTGAAGCGGCTTACCGGATCCACTGTTGGAATTCGATTTTCATTTGCGAACAGCTGCCAAGCAACAGAAAGCTCCGTTGTATTGAGCACGGCTACGTTGGGCTGCCTGTGCAGACATAAATGAGTTGTAAATGACAAGCGCCGCTTGCCACCAAGCAACAGGCGCAATTGGCTCCTTTAAGTAGCACGAGCCTTCGGAAGTCCACCATGTGAATGTTGTCAGCATTCATAAGGTTAACAGGCATAAATTCGTAAGTATCCTCCAATAACAGCGGGGCTCCACGGCTTGAAGCCCCATTCACCATGTAAGCTCAGCAATTGGTCTGTCGTGCTCTGGAAGTGCCTAAGTGCCCAGTTTCAACTTACATCCCTAGAGCGACCCGAGCGTCAATGTGTCCCTGCGCAAAATAAGAAACAACCCATTGCAAGCAAGAGTTAGTGGCCTGTCACAAGCCCGTTTGAACACAGCATATAGCTCTGTTCCTAGGCCTGGCAAGCTATGCCGTCAGTCTACAACGTACAGCGATAAGGTTGCTGTACATCTGGAGCACCGTCACATCGAGCCACTGCCCACTTAAGAAGTCCTTCAGGAGCTTTCTGAAGCAACACGAACCGAGCCCACATACAAACCAGCAACTGTCCTCTTCTCAGCCTTCACGGAAACATTGCCGGATGCCGCTGGCCCCCGTTTACCGGAAATTCCAGGGCAAGCGTCCCGCAATATATTATCCTGATTGTTTTGCATACTGATCAGCTTGAGCCTCTTCCATAGCCGCTTCATCTCTAGGCAGAACAGCTACAGGGATGGCACGAATGGTGCTCCCGTATGTCATATAAGCCTCACCTAGGTATCGGGAAACCCTGAACCAGAACTGTATCCTCAGAAGGGCCTTGAAGAATGGCTTGATAAGCTGCAGATTCCACATCCCAATCCGCGGAAGCTTACTAGTCCACAATCAGCATCGTGGAATCTGCCAATTACGTGAAGCAACGAATATAGCATAGCATATAGCATAGGGGTACTACTCACGTAGCAAGTCGTCCTTGCCGAGTTGGAATGGTGCTTCAAACCTGGGTTCCGTAAGGCGCGAAATGAGCGGTGGGAGAGTCTAAGCGTAGCACCAACGCCGTAAAGCACATCCTAAAGAAACTGTTATCGCTAGAGCCTTCACTGGCAGCCCTAGCTGGGCGTGCAGCCCAAAGATGCCATCATGTCAGCTACCTCCAGAACCTAGAACTACATAACTGCAGCACGCTTGTCCCTGTCAACCTACAACGCTTTTACCCATCTGCTACTCCCTTTTCCTCCTCCTCCAATGTAGGGTTAGGATTCAAATATGGCCTACCGGCGCTTCCTCCTCCGGGGGAGGGGAACGTTTTGTGCGCCGCTTTCGCGGAGAACCAGCCCGGGACACTGCGCCGCCCAGCGGTGACGCAACAGTTGGGCTCTCTGCTTCCTCGGAAGATGAGGCTGCAGCTGGAACCTCTGCTTTTTCCAGCGGTGAAGCACCAGTTGGGCTCTCTGCTTCCTCGGAAGATGAGGTTGCAGCTGGACCCTCTGCTTTCAGTGGTGAAGCACCAGTTGGGCTCTCTGCTTCCTCAGACGATGAGGCTGCAGCTGGACCCTCTGCTGTTTCCAGCGGTGAAGCACCAGTTGGGCTCTCTGCTTCCTCGGACGTTGATGCTGCAGCTGGAGCATCTGCTTCTTCCAGCGATGAGGCTTCAGCTGGACCCTCTGCTGCCCCCGGTGATGAAGATACAGTCGGACTCTTTGTATCCTGCTGTGTTGATGGAGCAGATGCGGGCTTTTCATCGTGCTGTTGTGAAGAAGCAGCTGGAGGATCTGCCACCTGCTTTTGTGAAGAAGCAATTGGAGCCTCTGCCTCCTGCTGCTGTGAAGCAGCGGCTGGACCCTCCGCGTCCTGCTGGTTTACGGCATGCGCTGGTTTCTCCACAGGCTCATCTGGGTTCGACGGAGACAGAGGCATCTCCTGTTGCGACAGCTTACCTTCCCCCTCAGCGGCACGCCGTGCACCCACTGAACCAACATCTTCATCTTCCTCCTTACTTTCCGAGTCCTTTTGCAGACTCTCCGCAGAGACGTCAACTACCTCATCAGGCTCCTGTTCTTCTGGGACTGTAAAAAGCCGTGCACCCAGCGAAGAAGCGCCAACCGTCCCCCTGGCGCCCGCAGGTTCATCGTGAGGAGCTCCTGCTGCCAAGGGAATATCCCTCCCCGTTTCCTGAATGTCTTTTAAAGCGGTAGCTTCTTCATCTGTAGAGGGATCCTTCGGTGATTCGACTTGTCCTTCTGGAGAGCCAAATGCATCATCGTCTGCGTCTTCGCTGAGCGCTTCGAGTTCATCGTCGGACTCCGAAAAGTCCTCTTCCCGGTCAGCAGCAAACTGGGGTATTTCCTTCGGTACCTCCTGCACTGCCTTTGGCTCTTCTGGATCCTGAACGTCTATTCGCACCAAAGTGGGCACAAGTGCACACGGGACCGGAGTATCAGCGCGCCTGGAAAGCAAAAAGCATATATTGATGGCAAGTGCAGGTAGCCAACGGCCTCGTGGATGCAACGATGCACTCCAGGGTTACCCCAATTCTGTTAACTTGCACTCACCGCGAGTTGGTGGCGGTACTACGCCAGGTTTTTGAGGCTTTATGAGATCGGTCTTTCCTAGCTGAATGTGTGCAATTAGTGCTGCCACGACAAATACGGCTAGCAGAAGGTTCAATAGAATGGCCTTTAACTTTATGGGTCCACTGGCATTCGCCGTTGTGTGGGAAGTCGTCGAAGTGTCAAGCAAGGTAGTTTCGGATTCATCGCTCCCCGTCTCTGATTCCTCCACACCCACTCCTGCTTCTGCCTCCAGTGGCTCTTCAGTCATTGTGTCTATATCATTACACGCGGAAAGCTCCGCCTTCCAACAGAAGAGGTGTCGTTGAACGGCGTACCTCCAGCTGCTACTACGCAGACGGTAAACAAGATGCAGAATTACACAGGTCGCGGCATCTGGCCCACAGCCAGATACTCGGCAGAGGGCAGCTTGACCGCGTCAGAAAGGTGTCCACAACTTGTTTCCTCTACTGCCACCAGAAGGTGTAACAGTACAAACGAGACGAGCTGCTGCCGATGAATTCCGTAACTTACTCATCAACATACTAAGGACACTCACTGCTCCCGTGAGCATGTGTTTCCATCTCACCAACTGCGGTTCTTTAGAACGGCCTGGGCACGAGGTATGGCGGCTTCACAACTGACGTGGATTAGAGGAGGGAATCCGTGATACTGGGGTGATAATATGGCCAAATGTTACACTGGAGGGGCGACATCCCCCGGAGCCGATAATGAATGCGTCCAGAACCATGGCATACAACCGCACAGAAATCCTTACAGAATTTCTGTACATGAATTGTGACAATGCTTTACATATGGATATTCAGCTTTGTCACCCTCATGCAGCCAGTCACAGAGCCTTGGCTTCCGTTCCCGCTGTACGGGAGAGGCAGCAGGTCGATAGCAAGGTATCAACAGGACTTTAGCTAGCAGCGAAGATTAGTGATATAAAGGCGTAGGATATGTCCACTGTGTACATAAATTTACGGTTGTTAATACAGCAGATACATTATTTCGGTGGCAAACACTAATAATCCCCGCCCAGCTCAATGCTAAATGCCGGCGGACCCCCAAAAGCATAGGAACGAATGTCAGCGGCTACTTGCAACGAGCTTCTATGCTGCCAGCTCCCTGGGTATTGCCCACTGCATATTACTTCAGAATAGAGTGCTGGAGTATTCGTTGGTTAACATCGCACAGCTGGATGCGGGTAGCTCTGCATATCTAGACTCTCGGTGCCTCAAGGCCAGCCGTTCGCCGGGTGTCGGGCGTGTCGACGGCGCATTTGTCAGCACATTAGCTCCTGGCAACCGAATAAGTTGACAGTGTTGGTCGTCCATGCATGCCTGCATCTAGGTGAGCTTCTGTGACAGTTGCAGCATGGCAATGCTTGACTCAGCTGAGCATTCTGGTGGACAGGAGGGGTAGGATGCTCTGTTTGATGTTAGTAAGTGTAGTACTACTTGCTTGCATAGTGGCGCCTGATGGCCTAGCAAACTGCTTGCGGTGGTAGTAGCTGGAAACCTTGCCGTTAGCTGAGAAGCATCGCGAGCTGAATCGAAGGCCACATTTTCGCAAGACCAGCCTACCTGTTTGTCCAGTTCTACAAAGCGTCACACAGACCTGTGCGGAGATAAGACGGACTGCCATGAGTTGCAGCACTGCAACCCTTGCGACAAGGTAGCCCATACAAGCAGATCCAAACAGTCTTTTGCTGCGTACACGGGGGCGGCAGGCAATTGTTCAACAGCTACATGGTTCTCTACAGCCCAAGCAACCAGCCTGTCAACAACTAGAGAGGTGCACGCACCAGCTAAAGAGATACTATGCTCCTTCCATAGGTTCCTCTTCGCCCGAAGGGGGCGCACACTCGCGTGCCTGGTTACCCCATTACATGTGGGGGCGACGTTTGCAGCTGCTGTAGTTAACTCCGTCTCATAGGGGCCTGCGCGCCTATAGGCGTGGCTGCGGGCCAGTCAGGTGCTGTGTGTCCTCCGCGAGAGGTGAAGGCCTTTTTCTTATGTGAGCATCCCAGCCTAATTGAAAATGTGTGGTGAACCAACGCCAACACCAACGAGAGCATGAGGCAAGGATTTCAACCTTCCTCGAAAGAAAAAGCTTCCCAAAATACGGAGATGTAAAGTTCTAGCAGCAGCGCTGAACCAGCCGCAGGTAGAGGAAGGGGCTTATATCGCACACGGCAAAGAATTAGAGGTAGTGGATGTATAAGCATATGAGCTCAGTTATACACATGACATGGTAATTGCCTACAAAAGTTTGTACGCACGCAACTTAACTTCGCGTTGTTCGCTCGCAGCTTTGTGTTCACCTTCGCTGAGTCAAGAATGATGCGCAGATATTCATGGGATATCGGTTTTCGGAAGCGATCCTCACAACTTCACTATGGTTTCCGATTTCTTGGCCTTTTCGACCCGAGGAAGGACAGCGAGCAGTCCTAACAAGCGCATAGCTAGCTTATCCGTCTTCTTGTCCTCCTGCCGAGCAAGTTTACCAACTCCAACTCGCCAAGGCTTAAGGTAACAGCCGGACGACGTTTGTCGTAGCTCTTTGCTTGGACTTCTTGTGCTCCCATTATGCATTCCTGCCCTGCTGCAAGCTGTCCATGGCAGTCTGCAGATGCAAGCGCGCGGAGGTAACTGCCAATATCGAGGTCTAACGTTGTGCCGAACAACCGTGTTTGGGTATAGTTCAGGCAAGACAGTGTTCATCAAGTCGAAGAGAGTGGTGTTGTAGTGCAAATGCGTTTTACACAATGTACTCTAGCACTGGGTTGCAAACACTGGAAAACTGCGCAGTTGATGCGCTCAACTTGACCTTTCGCATTGAGATCCACGGTGGTGATGATAATGGTCGATATTAAGCAGCATGGTGGTTTTGCGACGGGGGAAGCTACCGAATGCCGAGTTCTTCTAAGAAATGATACTCTTCGGAAAGCTACAGCATTTCCAGACATAATTAATGCCAACTTGAAGTACCCATTTTGCTGTAACTGAACTCAAGCAGCGGATGAAGTGGGCATGCTTGTTGAGCCCAACAACAACGTGCATGCAATCATAATCCTGGACTGATGCTAAGCCCAGATATTCCATAATTCCATTCAGGCATCTGGTTGAGGCATCCATCCTTGCCCGTTTGGAAGCAGAAACCCACTGCAAGAATTCGAGTTTAAGAGTGGTCTTCCGCTTCAGCTCCCGATATTCCGAACATGTAAAGACATATTCGTAAGATGACTCGATAACCTTAGTCCACAAAATTAGGGTTACCCCGTCACAAAAGGAGCTGGCTATCCGCTCCATTATTGTTTTGATCCTGCTATGGCCCACTAGACTAGTTCATTTGGGGCAAAAGCCCTGCACGAATCGAAGCTGGGACATAGAATCAACGCAGTCTACGCTTTTCGTGGAAGAAGGGGTTATCAAATATGTTGCAGTGCATAAATCACCGCGTGCTGCTGAAATTAGCAAGGAATGCAACTGCATGAGTTTCCAAATAGGAGGCACTTTGGAAGCAAAACGACAATGATCCCATAGAGGCGTACTTGCGCACTTTGATGAACAGACTGCGTGGAAGGCCGGGTATCGACAGAGTGCCCCAGCAACCACATCGGTAACGCTCGTCGTATATTTCATTTGGAAGTCTACTACTTCAACCACCCGAGCAACCAAAAAGCTGCTTCGTTTTGGGATTGTCTAAAGCTCGTTCCACGTATGTCAATTATTGCATTTCAGCTTGATAAGTGGAATGCTTACAAAGAGAAGTATTTTAGGCACTTCTTTCTTTACTGCTCCTCAAGCAACGTGGAGCTGTTCCACGCACACGGCCCCAGTGCCTAGGAATACACTGCGACTTGTGGCTTTCAGAAGGTATTATTTTACCCGCAAGTTTACTCAACTATCCCAAATAATGACTAGGCTAATAGAAGTACGATTCAATAGCGTACTGGGCGCGCTTGTCTGCTTTCCTTGAAACAGCGTGAGCAGCATGCGATCATTTGGCGTTTTCCGACTGGTCAGCTCCCTAGGAGTACGTTTTCCCCACCACTGTGCGATTATCATCAACTGTTATGAAGAAGGGCTTGGAGAAAGCAGGGATCCCAACTACAGGGTACCAGGCCAGATGCATCTTGAAGCTTACGGAAATTTCTTAACCTGTCTCTACCTAAATCAGGTGCTTGTCCTCCCTGAGTAGAACAGCGAAGGGGGAGGCTGCGCAAATAAATCAAACGCTGCAGTTGCGGTAGCACGACCCCAGACCAAATTCTAAACCTCCGTGCGAATATGGGCCGCTAGCGGCCACTTCAGAATGGCCTCCATCTTCATCGGATCTGATCCACTTCCTGTTGCAGAGAGACGCAATACTGCGAATGCAACCACCTACAATAAAAGAGATGTTTCTGCGCCTTTCCGAATCATTGAATCTAACGCAGCAGTTGAAGCGAGCTTCGCATGTGCAAACGCCCCTGTACGTTCGTGCTGAACATGCGGCGTTGTTTTGAAGACTACCGCACAGCTCTTATTATTTGGAAACAAGAAATCGTGATCACCATGCCACTGCAGTTCTGCAAGCTTATGTGTAGAAGTTGTACAGATTTACACAATTTCGGGACAGTGCGTGTCGAAAATAGTCTTTTCCCTGTTGACGACATATTAGAATTTGCATTTAAGGCGTCCACGAAGTCTGATGAATAGACTCTAAATCCTACAAGCCTTCAAGCAGTTCGTCGAGCCGGAGCATCGGAAATTTTCGCTCGACTGTGAGTTTATTCAGCGGTTGGCATTCGACTCACATGCGCCACCACTTCGCAAGTCTATGATTGTGCCACAACGCGCGCTAGCTGATGGTTGCACTTTGCCATTTGCCAGACGAGCATCTGCCTGCTGTTCGCGTTCCCTTTCAAGATACGGCGGCTGCCGATACCGGAACAATGCCAGCTGTTGCGCCGGCAGCGAGTTCGATAAGGCTCGCTGGGTGTGTAAAAAGTTTCCAGCCTGCTGGATGTTCTTTTCTTACTTAATTACACTACCAATCCTTCCGCGATCGGATCCAGCAAAACTTTAATATTCGTTACAGCTTCCATAACGGGATGCGCGAATTTCTCCGTCGTTGACAACGCCTGTGACGACCATGGTGTTTCCCTGATTGCCATGGTGGTTCACCTGGCGATGCTGCACAATGTTTTGCTTCCCATTCTCGTTGGCCCTTTGGACTGGCCTGAAATTTCAAATTATATCAACGTTTCCGCTGTATAAGAAGCGTATGCTCATGGTGGTACGTGCCCCTTCTTCTAGCTGACAGGCTCGCTAGTGTTTGATAAGTGCTGTGCAGCAGGTACCGCCTGTGGAAAGGGATCTACATTCCTTCTGCGCCTTTCTCAACAATAATGTACTACGAAGTGTGACTAGAATCCCTAAACTTACCGAGTATCGCCGCGACTTGCGAATGCGACAAAGAGCAACCCCAAAAATAGCTGGCATCAGCTCCGATCTTCTCGAACCTTGCAAAGACGGCACAAGGTTAAAGGGGGTTGTGGGGAGAAGGCCGCCTTCTGTGAGTTGAAGCACAACTTCCTGCAACTCTTGCTGCAAAGCAAGCCCAAGTGCACGTCTCATGCGCGGAAGCCGTAGTAGACTGCTAAACAGTTGCTTGGCCCCCACTGTCCAACGGGCACGCAACGTGGGAATACTTGTACCAACACCAGGCAGGCCATCCAACATCTCAGTTTCACACCTGTGTGACAAGTGCCTACTGGTTGAGAGGCTGTGAAATATGGGATGGTCTAGATAAGCTCCACCGAAGTACCCCATCGGGAAGCCGTAGACCCGGATAGAGCTGCTTGAAACTAATTACTTGGCGCAATGATTGAATACTGTATGAACCACATTGCGGATATGGGTCAAACAACAACATGCGAAGCCGGTGTGGTTTCTAACGCGCAACTGTAACGCTACCCACGCATTCACGTTCAGCTCAACATCATTAACTACAAATAACTTGAGTTTACAAAAGTATGGGAACGCGAAAATTCGCGTTTTGCGAGAAACAGTGCAATACTAAGGAGCAGCAGGAGCCAACGCCTCCTGTGACACTGGACGTGCTGTCTCCGGTATGCAACAACGCAGCCTACAAGCGAACACTGATTTCGCATAAACAGTAAATAGGTGAGAAATGACTTATACTGGTATTACTAGAATAATAAAAAGAGACGACTGTCAACTGTATCATAACCCGCCTGCGCTTCCCTGCCCCGGCAGAACTGAACAGTCCAGGCCCACAGCAGGAGCTTTCTGCATCTCGTTCGAATTCCACGTGTTTCTACTTTGTTGAGTGCTTGTGAAACGGTGGTCAGGGGTTAGCTGTAAAGCTTCAATTGTCTTGGCCTCTTTGTGCAGCTCGTTTAAGGCTCTTTTCAGTTTCGCCTTGCCGGCCTGAGTGGAGCGCCGTGGTTGTGAGAGCCTGCAGCCGTTTCAGCTTCGGCGTCTTCTTCTTTTGTCCTTGACAGATTCGATGGCGGATTCCAAATCTTCACTCTGCTTTTTCCAAGGGCGACAAACACTTCGCATGCGCAACGGCGTGTACTTGCCTCCGGCGACTCAATGAAGATCTCGGCGACCCTCTGCTTAGCTACCCCCTATTCTGCTTTCGACATTCCCGCCTGTCGCTGAGGATCCCTCAAAGAAGTTTCATATACCTGCAAAGGGCCGGCGGTGGAGCGCAGGGTACTTCCGCTGACCTGAAGTCTGCGGGTGGAGAACTTCCTCGCCGACAGCTGTCGGTTGCTTTCAGGACAGTGAGCTAGCTAACTAATTATACTGACGGCAAGCGAAAGCTAGCCATAAACATAAGCCAAAATGGACGATCATATTGAGGAGGAGGTGGCTTTACTCCAGCTCACGCCCGATGTGCTTGCAGCTCTCTCTCGAGTGGTTGCGAGTTCTTCTGCGAGTTCTTCATTGAAAGCTTTGGCAGAACATGTTCTGTATGACGATGCAGAGGGACGTCAGCAGCTAGATATCGCGCACCTGCAGCGGGAACTTGAGGGGGCCGCCGTAGGTATCCCCAGCAAAGGAGACAGCCCCTCCGCGGTGCCCTTCCTGAGGAGGCTGCACTGGATGCGGCTGCTACGACTGTTGAGTGGAGAGACAGTCGATGAGTGGGCGCAACAGGTAAAGGAGCAACGAGAGCGCTATCGCTCTCTCCGGCAACAGCAGCAGCTCTCAGCCAGCCAGCTAGCCTCCCTCGACCCGCAGCGGTTCCACCCGCTAGCTGCCACAGCAGGAAACCCATGGAGCCAGCGACAGATAGACGAAGAATTGCAAGAGGAGATATGGAGAGACATTGAGAGAACGTATCCTGAGCGACAGCTGTTCAACAGAGACGGCACTCGGCGTTCCTTGCAGCGGATCCTGTTTACATGGGCTAAGACCAACAACGACATATCTTACAGACAAGGCATGAATGAAATCCTAGCGGTGCTTTACCTTGCATGCGCACGGGAGGCCGTCCCTACTCTCCCAGCTGCTACAGCTGAAGCGGAGGCCTCTCTGTCTCCTTTCTCTGTCATCTTTTCTGCAGACCCAGCAGACATAGAAGCCGATGCGTTTTGTCTTTTTGACGGGCTAATGACGGGTTGCTGCATGCGATCCATGTATCTCCCTCCTCAGAAAGAGCCTCCGGCCTCTTCGCCGAAGAGAAATCTCCTGGCGCCCCTCTTGGAGCTCCCAGGGCCCCCCAGGCCGCCTGCAACGTCTGCCGTGTTGTACAGATGCAACACAGTGTTCGATAGACTTCTGTGTAAGGCGGATCGTGATGTGTACTTGCATCTGAATGACCTCGGTGTAGAACCACAGCTCTTCTTGCTACGGTGGCTGCGACTGCTTTTTTCTCGAGAATTTCACATTGAAGACACGTTGCTCATCTGGGACGCTCTCTTGGCGGATGCGTGGCTCTGTACCGAACCGCAAGCTGCAGCAGGAGAAGCTTCAGGAGCAGCTGGAGCACCATCTACACCATCAGCAGCAAAATCAGCAACAACAGCAGCGGCAGCAGCAGGGTTACCAGCAACAGGGACCAAAGCTGCTGCAGCAGGAACGTGTTGTAGTACGCCAGAGGCGTGTGCCGCTGCAGCCTCAAAGAAGCTGCCTCTTGTGGATTACTTCGCCGTCGCAATGTTGAAGTTCATTCGACAACAGCTGCTGGAGAGCGATTACAGCAGCTGCCTTCGTCGTCTGCTGAAGTTTCCTCCTATTGAATCTGTGCAGTGCCTTGTCGCCCTCTCTCTGGCCGTTCGAAACGGAACTACCCTAAGCACTGCTACAGCTGCCGCTCCCCGCAGCAGCCACAGCAGCCGCAGCGAAAACAGCAGCAAGACCATCAACACCAGCGGCAGCAGTAGCCGCAACGCCAACGCCAGTCCTGATGTTCAAGGGGCAGTGAGGAGCCCTATAGGCCATCCCCGGTTCATTGATCACCCACCGCCCCTCACGCCAACCGTCATCAGTAGCCCACAGCTGGACCAGCAGCAGCATCAGCAGCGGGAAATTTCGAATAGGCAAGATTGGCGCAAGGAGAGCGCTTTCGCGAGGACTGCAGCAACAGGTGCTGCATTCGACACGCCGTAAGCGACTGGATGGTTTCCAGCAGAAGCCAAGATGGGCTTACTGTTCTTCGCTGCGCACACAAATAATCAACAAACACTGGTGCTGCTTCTTTTTCTGCTGCTGCTGCAGGGGGGAGACGTCGACGGCAGGTCTACTTGGAAGTCACATCGATGCGATGCGGCAGGCGCTTACTTCAGTAGCTGAGGGATGCAACGAGTAAGTTGCAGCTGTTGCCCTTCTCTCGGTGGCGTCCTATTGAGTTGCTTAGTATTCTGCACGAATAACGCTGCTGAGCTTGGAATCCTGCTGCTGATGTTCCTGCTGCTGTGCAGCGTCTTAGGGAACTACGTCGGGTCCTATTTATACGGGTGATGTTCACAGTCTTCCCTCGTCGGTGACGGATGTGCTCGTTTGCGTCGCTCGCGATTTAGGCGCCCTGAAGTCGGTCTTGCATGGAGCCCCTTACTCTGCCTCTGTCTTCAAGTTGACCCCGGGGTCCCCCCATAGGTCCCCACTGGCGCTCCCTCGCGCAGCGCCTATTCAGCGGTCTGCACCTGCTACTATACACGAGGGCGTCGAGAGGAAGAAAGGCCACCTTGCGACGAATGGCAGCTGCAGTTCCCCTCTCTTTCCTGATCTGTAGACATTTGAGGCGGCCTGGAGCAGTCGGCGCAGCCGTTGTTGCTTTTGGCTTGACAGATTCATGCCAACCATTTTTTGTCTTTTAGCTTTCGATTTTGTGCCTCTCGCGAACGGAGCTGCTGTAGCAGCATGGCGGGTGTCTGCTTAGGCGCATGATTCTGCACATTGTTTGCTTCTCGTCCGCGTTTGTTGCGTGCCCCCCTATACCGCGTGTTCGCACCCTGTAGTGAAATATCTGCTAGTAGGTGTTTAGTGTCACATACGTATATAGGAGGCAAGTGTGAAGTTCTTAAGAGATACTAATTCTTATCACCTGAAACCGCTACGTTTGCCGCTGGAACGATCGTGTAAGTTCCTTACAGGAACACAATGCCTCATGAGCTCAAGCTAGAGGAACCTCCCTCTACATATGCAAAATTGACAGTTTAGGTCCTCGAGTTTTCCTGTTTAGTGTTAGACATTACATACTGTCATGAACCCCCTCTTTGTACGCTAAAACCCAAACCAGGGGAGCCGTGCTTGTGCGATACGAGTACCTGGAGCAACTGTTACAGCTAGTATGGCTTCCTAGAGTTATATGTTGCCGAAATTGATGAATAGCACAACGTGGAAGCAAAAGAATTCTCAAGAAGCCCATACGGGTCCTTACAGTGAACGAGTGCCGCAGATAGAGCTAGCGTCTCGTAGTTCGAAACATAGGCAGGGGAAACAGGTGTCGTCTACTCTCAAATAATACCACCCGTTTACGATTCTCCTTTAATTGCATTCCTGTATAATTTGCCAGAGGCAGTGCATGTCTGTCACAGGGCTACAGCCGGTGCACCCGAAGCCTTCGGCATGGTTGGTGCCCTCTGACGAGCACTAACTCCCCCTCTACCCGGAGCGGCAGGCAGCAAGGCCTGTGCGGTTGCCGCTGCTGCTGCTGCTGCTTGTGCTGTGGAAGAGCCTTCCTCACTATATCTTCCTGTAAAAAGGCGTTTCAGCATAGTTGACGGGCGTCTCAAGGTTTGCGAGGGGGACTTTGTGTAGCCTCTGCTTTTTACACTTGTCAGGAGGCCTATGAGGGTCATCCCCATCATAGCCTACATAAAACAAGACGAAGGGAGTGCCAAAAATCCCCCTCCCCGTCCACCAGCTGATAAGGCCAAGCCTCTCGGGGCTGCAGCTGCAGGGAATCTGCAACGTCTCAAGCTGCAGGTTGGGTCCCCCGTTGGGGTCTCGCGCCTCGACGACTGCTGTAAGTGCAGAAGAAGTGAAGATCAGACTTTCAACTTCCACCGGATGGACGATTTCCATGCCGTAGAGGCACATTCCCAGGCGTTTGAACCTGCCACGCCCAAAGGATGCGAAGAGCGGGGTGATTGGCGGAAAAGATAGAGAGGGAAGAAAAGTTGCACGCGCGTCAGGTGTCAACTGTACAACAATTTGGGTCACTTTTTCCGGTTCTTCTACCGCAGCTGATCCTGATGCCGGGTCATTAGGTCGGTAAATGCACTTTTCCGGGAGCGGCACGGGGAACATGTAAAACGAGTGAGGTGCTGAGAAGAAATTCCGGAGGCTTCTCCACGCGCGGCTGAGAAACCATGTGGGCGGAGCCTCCTCCTTTTCAGACAGAGCATATACAGTCACAGTCTTTTCATTCTCTAGAGAGACGACCCAGTCTCCCCGCAACAAATAGCTACATTCCCCACGGGATATCGTCGACACTGGCAGCGTTAAGCGGCACCGCTGGCGGTCCTCCGAAGTCGGCTCCTCAACCTCCACAATCTCCGTGTGGTACCTCGGATCTAATGGAATGCCTTCAGTAGAAGTAGTTGTGGCTGTGGTTGCGGTGGTGGTGGTAGTGGTGGTGGGGGTACTGGTGGTGGTGGTAGTAGTAGCAGTCCTGACGTCTACCCCGAGCAACAGATCTTCGGGCAATAAGATGTCCAGGCCATCCCAAAGACTGCCGCCCGGTGAGAATGTCGACGGCCTGTGGGGATATCTGTGAAAATGACTGAAGAGACGTCTTGTGGTGGTGGCGGTGGTAGATTTGGTGGCGGTGGTGGCAGTGGTTGTGGTGGAACTTCTGCGGTTGTTCTGTTCTTCTCCGAGCCATGCATCGTCAACACCGAATTGAGGCCCTAAGAAACTTGGCATGCTCCTTCTTTGTTCTCTTGCCTCGCCTATTTCTTCAAAGTTTCCAGTGAAGCCTGCATCATACTCGGGGGATAACGGCCCACCCGACCAACTAGGAGCTGAAGAACCGTCAGGCCACCCTACATCAAACTCCGTATCAGTTGTGCTGGAATATGCGCATTCAGGCCCCTTATAAAGCAGCCCAAGGCAGAACACGCTCAGGAGAGTTGCTGCGCATCCGCTCACCCGGCACGTGAAACACAGTGGCATAGTCATCTCGCACGGGCGAAGTCGAACAGACAGGAGAACACAAGATACAGGGAGATATATAAAGAGGACACAGGGGATTTTAAACATTTAATACTGCCATATAGCGGCTTCACCAGGTTTAGAGGACAGTTGCAAGGGCTGCTCGAATCGGGGGGCACTGGACTGCATCGACGCCGCCGGTTTATCCGTCCCAGCTTTTTAGGGTCTCCCTATTCAATAAATCCGTTTTCAAGAACAATAAGTATGCATTACACTTATTAAAGCACAAGAAACAGTATATAGTGCAACGGAAAGCAAAAGATCAGCACGCGATACGCCGACAAGCAGACCGACTCTCCCGTAGAGCGTGGTTTACGAGTGGCTCTCTCCCTGCCCGAGAGGCTGAGGCCACTTGACGATCATTGAAATGATGGTTTATGATTCAGGTTAAACAACTCAAACCAAAAGAATAGAAGGATAAAAAACAGAAAATGATGCATCAGGATGCTCTTCCTTTGTAGTTTTTGTCTTCTTGACTCACCAACCCGTCAGCCAGTTCCCGTGCAAGATATCTTGCGCGCATGCTCCGTGTCTTCGAGTCCAATAGCCTTAACTAACTATAAAGTAATTAATTAATATCCTATTTATGTACCTTAAGACTACACTTCAATACAAAGCAAGACATACTGTATATTATGCAGCTATTGTATTACATTTTATTCCTCTTTTCTCGTTGCATGTTCTACCTCGAAGGGAATATCGTTTTCCAGCCAGTAACATCATGCTGTCCTTCATACATATATACATTTTATTTCGTATCTGCTTCCCACATAATATATATTTTATTTTTTTAAACCTCGCTATTGTTTTCGAGAGCTACAAACTTCCCTGAAATCGCATTGTATACTTTGGATAGTCTGCTTGCCTTCGTATCTTGTTCTTAAATAATGCAACTTTTTACAAACTTTGCAGAAACTTGGAGGACGGGTCGACCTTCGTGTCACGAGATGTGAAAGTATCTTTATATATATATATATATATATATATATATATATATTTGTGCTTCTGAGGGAACGCTATCCTTTCATATCCTGTGCTGCGTAGGGGTAGAGCATAAAAACCTGTACTGTTGTGTTTCATACCCACCAGCCCTTCTGAGGATACCCGTAGTAGGCTGCGGAGCCGTCCCTCTTGGTGTTGTATTATAGGGTTTTTCTGTGTATCTACACATGTTGGATTGCTGCCGCGTGCGGGGGGTATTGCGTTTGCTTGATGCCAAGCTGTCACGAGCAGCCGTTCCGTCATTAGGGTTTAGGGTTTAGGGTTACGGGGTAGAGGGCCCTTCGCCGTCTTTGTCTTTCTTTATCGCGCTTCCGGTGTCTCCTAATGCGTATTGAGTTGGGCACGTGACACAGCCAGTTACACTCGCTCGCCTGCTTCTTTTTAAGTTTGAGGCACCAACAAGTGTACTTTGCTGCAGCAACTTACATTGGCTTCTGCTGCCGCGTCTGTCGTTGCTTCGTCTGTTTTCTCTTTCTGCAATTAGGCTGATAAGCCAAGCAAACAGGCGCCTGCAACTGTGCGTTTGCTTCTTGTGCTGCAGCTGCTGCTGCTTCTCCTGCTCTTCCTGTTGTTGCCTACATTTGCCTCATGTAAGGTCTAAGGGCGCAATTTTCTACTTAAGTTTGCTGCTCGCGCAGCTGCAGTTTTTGCTGCATTTGCTGTTCTTCCTATTGCTGCAGCTGCAGGTGGTTGTTTGCTGTGTCCGTTGCTCGAGAATCACCAAATAAGAAGAAGTTAAACAGCACTAAACAGAGCGGCACAAGTGAGGAATGTGCTGGGAATGGAGGGGGCCCCTGCGACGTTGGGGCCCCCCCCTGATGCCCCTCAGGGGCCGCCTCTTGAGTGCATGCAGAGACAGGCCCGCAGTTGGTGTGCGCATGCATCCTCACTTACGCCCTGCGCTGCTGCAAGGAGACAGCGCGCTGGCCTTGGCGCGTGCATGCAGGCCCAAGAGAAGGCGGGCCTACAAGCGCTGAAGAGAGCGGAGCACCGGAGAAGTAAGAAGAGAGAGATAGAGTAAACAAAAAAGCACAGGAGCAGGGAGCGACAAAGCCAGGCAGAGACAGGAGACACAGGAGACACAGACACAGGAGTATACGATGTGAAGGAGCATGAAGGACAACCCCACAACGTAGGCACAGACATCCTCAATCGATAGAGACAGAGGAGAGAAGCATCATAAACACTTCCCTTCTTCTCTACCTCATCGAGGGCCCCCTTAAGACAATGGTACAGCTGCAGCGGAGAACTGCAGCAAGACAGGGGCCCAAAAGGCAGCCGCATGCCCCCCCTGGTTGCTACGGCGTTGACGAGGTCCATAGCGGGCCTCTTATACGCTCTACAACTACACGCAAGCTGCAGCAGCTACTGCTTGGAACAGCAACTGCAGCAGCAACCGCAGCAGCAGCAGGAGCAGCTAATACTGCTGCGCGAACGATGCAGCAGCTGCACGCAGCAAGGCGGCGCGCTGCAGCACTTCAAAGACGAGATAAAATAAGAGTCGTGTGGGGGCCCCCTTGCTTCTTGGGGCCTTCACCTGACTAGAGGAGACGGGCGTAAGTCCCAACAAACTAAAGAGAGCTACCAGCTAGATGAGGCACGCTGAAGCAGGCCCCCTCTTGCCTCAGTCTGGCTCTGCCAGTATTCCTTTGTTGCTGCCGTTGCTGCAACATGTGCTGCTGATGATACCGCTGCATTTGCTGCTGCTGCTGCTGCTGCTGCAGTCGTGTGCTGAAGATGAATGATGACTGTGGTTGCGCGTCGAAGTGCCTCCAGCCGTCTATCCCCCCTCATATTGTCCCGTAGGCCAAGCAAGGGAAGAGAGGCTTCGCCTTCCCCTGCATACAGTCCAAGTCCGCGAGGTGTACAGTCGCCGCCTCCACCCTGCTGCTGCTGCAGGGGCCTCCTTACTCTCAAGCAGCTGAGAAGCAGCCTCACGGGTGGTGTTGAGAGCCCTTTGCCCAGTCTGCCTATAAAGCAGTGCATTCAGCATCACCCGACGATGCTGATTATAAAGTTCTGTCTTCACCATGTGAAGCAGCAGCAAAAACTGCTGCTGCTTCAGCAGCAGTTTTTGCTGCTGCTACAGCAGTTTTTGCTGCTGCTACGGCAGTTTTTGCTGCTGCTACAGCAGTTTTTGCTGCTGCTTTAGCAGCAGTTTTTGCTGCTAACTCATCATTGCGTTATGGTGTTGCAGCATCAGAAGCTGCATTATCAACCGTAGCAACCTCATCTGAATTCTCTGCATTATCTGACGCTGCAGCAGCAGCAAGCTCTGTTTCCCCGGGTTCTGCAGCAACAGCATCTGGAGCTGTTGGTGGAGCTGTGGGGGCATCTAAGGTATCCTTAGCATCTGCCCCAGATGCAGATTCTGATAAAGAGAGAGAACTCTTGCCTTTAGCTTTCCGCTGTCTCCTTGGGCTTGTTCTCTCCCTGCCAGTAGACCTAGTTTGGGGCTGTCCCACCTCCTTCACCGGCATCCCGCATGCAGCACCATAGGCCATATGTACAAGTTTTCTTGCACGAGATCGAACCCTCCCTGCAATTTCAGCTATCTTTGCTAAGCTTGTAGCCTCTTCAACAAACGCCACATCCAACTCTATAGTCTCACGTAACTTCGCTAGCTGACTCTGAGATTTGGTAAGGGAGCTACCACGGTTGGTATTACTACCTGCTGCGCCGTTATTAGAGTCTCCATGCTGATGGGGCCCCTCGGAGGCCCCCCCTCGCTTCCCTCCTCCACCTCCCTTCTCTACATCGCTCTTGAATAGGAGTATGGCTTGTGTGCTTTCCGCTAGATTTGCTTCAAGGGAGTGCAGCAGCGCGAATTGCAAAACAAGTTCTTCAACAGTACTACGTGCCTTGGAAACTCGGTTTGCAGCATTAAAGGCTTCTGTTGCAGCATGCACAGCTTCATCTATAGTTTGTTTTTGTTTTATTTCTTTTGTAAACATCTCACATGCTTCAGCATTATCAGATGCTTCTGCTGCTGCAGCTTTCAGATTCCGAACAAGTTGTTTGAGTGCTGCTGTACATACATACGGATATCGTCCACTGAGACGAACAGTAGTATCAACTTGCGTTCCTTTACGTATTTCATTTTCTATCTTTTGAACAATTTCTTTAACTGCTGATACATTTCTGTTAGCTATACCTAATGGTCTTTGCAAAGTCCCACCAAGCTGTTCTTGTACAAGTACAAGAAGCCCCTTCTGAGGTAGAGATTGCATACTCTTTTCACATTTTTCTAATGTAGATAGGAGTTCTTTTGTATCATTAAGAAGCATTGTATGTAATGTACTAATATCAGCTGGAGTCTCAGCTTTCTCTATCTCCTCCCCTATATTTTGTAGTTGTCTAAACCGGCGTTTTGCTGCTTTCAGCTGTTGCTGTAGTTGCAGCAACTGACTCGCCCACTTCATTCCTGGGTTTGCTGCTGCTGCTCTGAGGTCTTCATCATACATCTCCATCACTGCTTCGAATCTATCTATAGCTTGTGATGCTGACTGCAGGTTCTCATCCACGTGCTTCTCTGCAACGTTACGTAATGCAGGTACCATCTGAGTTTGTATTTCAGAAGCAGCAGTATTGTCTAGAGCTATACCCCGACGAATATTCCAGCTATACTGAAGCTGCATGCGTGTAGATATCAAGCGTTTCCCATCAGCCTCCGATACAAACGGCAACGTCGCCTTGCTGTGGTCGCGTACTTGTGCTGCTGCTTCCTGCAGATCCTGCGTATCTTGATGTAACGACTGCATCAACAGCAGCACTCCTTGTGCAAAGTCTTCTCCCATGATAGCCTCGAGGTGAGGAGCCGCCTCGTCTGCCCATTGTACAGGCACTGTACCAGCAGTTATAGCCTCATGCACCTGTTTCACAGATTCTCTTGCTGTTGCATGCATAGATTGTATGCCAGATACTGCTTCATTAACCATCTCTCCCATGCTGCGTATGAGGCTATTCTCCTTGCCGGATGCCCAGGGGGCACGATACTTGCTTCGCTGCAGCTGCACCAGCTGCTGCTTGTTGCGGCTTGCCTCCTGTAAGCAGTTATGAATGGCATCCCGTGTCACATTGATATCCTCCTTCCCAATAGCCCCAGCTAGCTGCTCTGTCTCTGCAGCAAGAGGCTCCAGAAGCCTTAACCTTTTAAGGAGAATACCCCGTCGTATCTTGTGCTGCAGTGAGGCAGCTCCTAAGACAGCAACCATCCCTAATACCACAAGCCAGGCTGTCTTCTGCTCCTTGGTTAGTGGTTTCTTTACAGGGGCCTTCCTTTCAAATGTTGTACTAGGCTCCTCTATATCGGCGTCTCCAAAGTCAAACAGCAACTCCTTATACCGCTGACGGGCAAGCTGCCTTTGGGATACCCTACTTGACATATCAAAAGGCCCCAACCGGCCCCTTCGAGTTGATGCTGCTGCTGCTGCTCCTGCTGCTGCAGAGGCAGCAGCAGCTGCTGCTGCTGCTGCGTCGTCATCTACAGACCCCGGTAACGATCCGTCGGGATCGGTCGTCGACCCCACGTTCCCCCCGAATCGTTGCGGAGACTCAGGTACCCCGGTCGTCCCTTCAGCAGTATCAACAGAAGCTACACTTGGTGTTTCCCATGTATGTGATGCAGTAGCTGGCATCATATGAATATACTGTAAGAGGATCAGGAGCAGCAGCGGCGGCAGCAACAAGAAAATCTGGTGGCGGCGCCGCCGCCGCAATACCCCGCCAGAGAAGCGGAGGGAGAAAAAGAGCAGACCCTGAGGACTGCTCATTGCTAGTTTGAAAGAAAGCACAAGCATCCATCAGCCCTCGCGTCTGGAGGCCCCAGGCTATACATAAGAGGAGGCAGAGAGGGACCCGCGGAGACGAACAAGTCGTACAGATGCCAGGTATATAAAAATGCAGCAACTTTGCATGCAATATAAATACTTTTTAAACATTTTATACTCCTTATACTACTCTCAGAGGCCAGCCAGAAAGCCCCAAACCAACACACCACAACAACTGCAACACTATACTATACTATACGCTGCCGCCTAGCCCCAGCAGCAGCAGCGACTGATACTTGCGAGCACCTCAAACACTCCTACATAATCTCTGCTGCTATACTACCTAAATATTTCATCATAAATATTATTTTATACATATCTACAAATATATTTATACTATATTATACACACAAACTAACTATACACTGCAACCCCCCACATCGATCCCGCCCCGGGGACCGATCCCATAGCCACGTCACGCCTCTTGGGCCACATACTCAAGAAACCAAGTCATAAACCCTAAACCCTAAACCCTAAACCCTAAACCTAAACTCTTCTTATTAGCTGGGGACGACTTAGGTTAGCGACTTCGTCTGTCCTTACCGGCCCCTCGTGAGGCCAGCAGGTAGCGATAGCCAATGCAAAGGAGACAGGAAAAAGGAGACAATCAAGGACGAACTGCATATACACCTGGAGAAGCTGAGCTGTATGCACAATACTCGCAACAAATAGCTGCAGAAGCTCCACTCGTAGCCTCTACAAAAACCAGGAGAGCTGCACAGTGTGCCCAAGGCTATACCTTAAGTTTGCTGCTGCTGCTGCGGCTACTACAGCAGCTGCTGCTGCATTTTGCTGCAACAACAGTTGCAGCTGCAGCAGCAACTGCTGACGTCCCACAAGTGGGGCCTTACCCTCCCAGCTACGCATGATGGGTATCACTGGCTCGCCCCGCTCCTCGGCATGAGAGACGGAGACAGTAAATCTGTCCGTCTCCTCAACGAGACAACGAACGAGAGACAGCAAGGGGACAGATAGCAGCGCCAGATCCTCCCGTTGCTGCTGCAGCATATTGGATAAATTGCTGCTTCTGCTGCTGCTGCTGCATGTTAGGCATCTAAGTGCTGCCCTCAGCCAGCAGGCTGCTTCCCCTTATTAAAATAAATGAAATTGTTTACATATTCTAGAAGTAAACAATTAAATAATTACATTCCCTTCAAATGTTCGCCTAACATTTCTCACCTGCCTATACACCTGAGTGAAACCCCTAATTAATTTAACTACGGTTTTTCGAGTGGTGTGTCTATACACCCGAATGCAACGCCTGGCTAACTAAACAAACTACAATTAATACATGCTGCTTCTAATAGACTAAGCATACTATTAATAAAAAGTGAATATATAGAGAGGTAGCCTCAACACCATAACAGCGACAATAACAATTAGTAATAGTAGTAATAGTAGAAATAATAGTTAAACAACCGCCTCTATACCACCAAAGATGTTCAGTGTACGCACACCCCCTTCTATGGTGCTCCTGGTGCCCTACTGCCTACGGGGGCCCCCTCCCTTTTGAAAGATAAGGGAGAAAGAGGCCCTTTGGGCTCCCTTTAACCTTTGAATGCCTTGGTGCTGCAGTTGCAAAGGGGGAAGGAGGAGACAGCAACCCGTAGACGCCCGAGTGTCTCTTGTCAGTCAACAGGGCCAGAAACCACAATATCATATTAGAACTAGAAACCCCAGAAAGGGCCCCTGGGGCCCCTCGTAGGGGCCCCTACGAGGGTTTCATGGGGGCCCCCAAAACTTTAGGGGCCCCAACAGGGGCCCCTAAAAGACCCTATAGAGACCCCAGCAGGGGCTGCAAGAGACGTAGGGCTGCCCGTGAATCGTTATACGGGCGCTTACGAGTTTATGACACCCCCATAGATCTCTCGGGGGGCCCCCACTGACCTTTCGGGGGGCCCCCGCGGCCCCTTCGTGGGGCCCCTATATCCCCTGATGCAGAAAGCGTTGTTGTCTCCGTCCTTCAAAGAGTTGAGCAGCTTTCATATATGTTTAAATTATATAAGGAGTAAACCCCCTCCTTTGTGTTGAAGTTTGTTGAAGTATTTACAGAGTCTTGTCCTTTACTTTGAATCTCTTAAGAAGTTGTTTACAAATATTATATCTGTACATGTGTTTATGGAGTTAGGAGCCTTCTTCTCACCTTCAATACTTACATACAGACTACTAAAACGTATGGTGTTTAGGGTTTAGGGTTTAGGGTTTAGGGTTTGTGGTTTATACAGAATTTTACTTTCTGTTTACACCCTTAAAGACTTATAAGGAGGTTTTGTTAGACAATAAATATATTTATTTTATATATAATGAGTTATTTAATGAGTTTCTTCTATCCTTCTATATTTAAAATATTATTAAAAAGTTTTATTATGTTTAATAAATTATTAAATAATTTATAAACACCTTCATTCTCTGTTTGTTGTTAAGTGTTGTTTCTTTGAGAAATTATAAATAAACGTGTCTCCTCTTTAAGTTGTTAACTTGTTTATAAACACTATACCACATATAAACACTATACAACTTATAAAAACTATATACACTATACAACTTATAAACACTATACAGCTTATAAACATTATAAACACTATACAACATACAAACACTGTAAACAATAGTGTGTTTGCAGTATATAATATACAGTATACAAACACTATACAACATACAAACACTATAAACAATAGTGTTTGCCGTATATAATATACAACATACAAACACTATACAACATACAAACACTATACAACATATAAAACCCTTCTTGCTAACACCAGTGCGACTACAGAAAAAAGTCAGAGGTCGTCATGGGCATCCAAACGAGAGAAGTCAACACCATCCCGGGGTAGCTGCAGCACAGGCATACGTGCAGCAGCAGCAGCAGCAGAAACATTATCAACAGCAACAGCAGCAGCGGTAGCAGCAGCAGCAGCACAGCAGCATCACAAGGGATGCCTGTACACCCCCATCATGCATGCACTACAGTGTTTCGCCACCGGCTTGTGTAAACTGAGCACGCGCCTTGACAGCTCCCTTGAGCCCCTTTTGGGGCCCTCTTGGGCCCCCTTAGGGGCCCCTTTGGGGGCCCCCTTCAACCCTTATAAGGGCCCCTATCGGTGCCCCGAGGGGCCCCAGAGGTGCTCGATGCTACCCCATAAATAGCCTAGCTTCTCACCTTCGCGCGTCTTTGGTGCATCGCCAGCGGCACGAGCCGCACAACTTGCGTTGCAATTCGCAGAGCCGTCAACAGCTCTCGAAGAAAGTCATCGGCGGCCTCCTGGGATGTTCGGGGGCCCCGGGGGCCCCCAGGAGACCCCCCACGGGGGGCCCCAGCAGGTGCTGTGGGCCCTGGCGACCCCCCGAATAGGACATGGATGTCGCCGCTGTTAAGAAATAAAACGACAGAAAGAGTTGTGACAGTGCAGTCAAAGAGATGGGCGCTGGAGGAGAAGCAGGAGGGGCCCTGAGCAGCAGCAGCAGCAGCAACAACAACAGCAGCAGCAACAGCACACGAGACACAGAAGCAGCAGCACGTGAGACAACAATGACATAGGAAATACCATCTAACCCGCATGTGCAAAGAAACCAGCAAAGGCTGTGACTAACGAGCCCGACACAAGGGCCCCCCTGGGGCCCCCGTCAAGGGGGCCCCAAGTAGCCGCGCCCAGCTGTCTGCAGCAGCCCGTACTGAGCACTCAGGGTTATGCAGACACGCTGTTTTAGGGTTTTGCTGACGATCTGAAGTAGGGTTTGGGTTAGGGTTTGTATTAGGGTTTAGAAATTAGGGTTTAGGGTTTAGTGTTGTTACTTACAAGTACAATTGAGCGAATGGAGACTTCGAATATGAGCATACAAGAGACAAATAACTCAGCTGCAACAAGGGGTTTATCTACAGGAGACAGCAACAGCCACCGCAGCAGCACCCATGCATTAACAAACAAAACAAGGACAAACAAGTATGACAGAAATACAGAAGAGTATAACTCTCGACAAAACCCAAGTATATTACTCTTAGAAAAAAAACCTTTAAATGAACCATCAACCCAACGCATGCGTCCCAGACCCTCTACACAACTCAATGATAGTTTGTCACAGCAAGTGAAACCTGTAGATGACCCACGAGAGAAGGGCCCCTGCGCAAATCCCGCAGAAGGGCCCCCCATAGATGTTCCCAAGGGGCCCCCTGAGTGTCGGCTGGAGGGGCACCCGGAGACAGTCTCGCGGTGCAACAGAGGCCAGCTGGACTTGTCTCGGCTTGATACTCCTGTTTCTACAGTTGCTGCCGTTGCCGCCGTTGATGCTGCAGTGGCTGCTGTTCGTGCTGCTGCTGCTGCTGTTCGTGCTGCTTCCTCCTGAAGGGAAGGCACCATTTGCGATACATCGAGGTCTGCGTCTGTAGACCAGACAGAGGCCTGAGACTGTTCATATTCCCCAAGGAAGTCATCCAGGTCCATTGCAGGGGTTGTGAGGCCCTGGGTGGGGGCCCCCAGTGAGGCTTCTGGGGGCCCCCAGGGGCCCCCTTGGGGGGGGCCCCGATCCGTTGGAGGCCCCAAATCAACCTCGGGGTTGTCGGAGTCATCAACGACCCATGACTCGACCTCTGAGAGCATCATTACACCGACACGACTACAGGAAACGCAGAGAGAAGGCAGGTAAAGAAGGAGGGGCCCTGGTTAGTGAGCAGCTGTTGGGGGCCCCCGTGCATATAGTGCTTGTTGGGCTGCTGTGGTTGATGAGGTTGGTGTTGTTATTGTGTTCATAAAACATGAAGTATTAGTTGATTTAAAGAAACGAAACAAAGAAAAGATGGTACAGCATATAAGCAAGTACACAGCCAGCCAGCGATGGCAGCAGCGGCCTGCAACAGCTGCAAGCATCACAAGACCCGAGAAACACAGCTGTTCGAGCAGCCATCTCAGCTACTCGACTGCCATTTATTGCTTAGTAATTTCATTGTATATTATAAATATAGTTGTAAATTCTAGGAAATTTGCTATTATTGTTTGTTTCTAGCTATAGCTAGACCAGAAACTTCAACCCACCCGTGGCGGTTTCGTCCTTAGTTCAATTTCAGTGAAAAAATAAACTTTCATATTGCTTTGAGATAAATAAAAAACTTAATTTAAATAATTATTTTATTCTAAAGAAACTCACAACACGAAGTGAAAGGTGGTTAGAAATACTGTGTAGCCTCTGCCCACTGTGGTATGTAAATCTGTTTCTACACGTCTGCATACATGTTGCTGTGAGTTAAGGAGGAGTTTAGTAGTTGTCTACTGTGTAAGGGTACGCATATAAGTGGGGATAAGGTGTGTATGCATGCGGGTTGCCGTATAACAGCTGTTGCAGCAAGGCGTGTATTCAACGCAGAGCATTCAACTTCTTATATGCAGCAGCCCCAGGCTTCTGTTTTAGTATACCAAGGAGGATGGAAACTAGATAGTTAACAATACCCATTATGAGTAACTCTTACGCTGAGCGTCGGGTACTGTGAGTCTACTCCTTACACCACCGATTGTCTATCTTTCGTCACACCTGTACGATCGACCACAGCCATATTCATATTTCACAGTCTAAGTGGTAGCTTAAGGTATTTGAGACACCAGACTGATACAAAGTCAAGTACACTAGAGGATACAAAGTATGAGTCAACAGCGAGTCCCCTCCACCTCCAACTTCTCCAAAATTGAGCATCTTTGTTGCAAGCCCCTTCGAAACACAGACAGAGAGAATTGGCGATGTTGCCAACAGCCTGAGACTCCCCCTACTGATGCATGCAATGATGCCTTTCATGCCGTGTATTCCGTCTATGTCTGGAGCCTTGTCCTTTAGTTGTGAAGGGGGCTGCAGGCGGCTAGCTTCCGTTCACACAAGCGACTGGCAGCCCTAAGGGCCCAACATGAAGTTGTTTACTTCCTACACCAGCAAAACAATGAAGACGTCCGTCAGCACTTCATCAGGTGGCGAAGCATCCCTGAGGACCGGGTCACCGGCGAACCACACCACCAAGTAACAGGCTGTACTGGGTTACTGCTAGCTTCGAGGCGGGGCCTCCGCAGACAACAAGACGACCTCCTCTATTTCAACAACCATCCAGCCCATAATCTAAGAGCCAGCTACACTGCAGTGCCAACGAGAGGAAGGCTGGTCGCCCACTTGCATGCATACGTAGCTAATATGTTCACGACATGCGTACACTGTATCTCATCTGCTGCCTACCGCGGCAGCAGCTGCACAGAAGCAGTCTACTTGCAACACTGTATGAAACTACGTAGAAGATACAGCTAAGGGAGGCAATATCGGAGGTTTCCAAGGAGAGTGGGAGCTGTACTATAAACATTTCAATAGAGTGTACAGCCCGTGAACTGCCGTAAGAAACAACAGTAAGGAGGTCTAACACATAAATTATCAAAGTGGTGTAGTAGGTGATACAACGTGTTACAATAAGTTGAATATACTGGCTATGATGGTGGCTACACTCTAAAGGGCTCAACAGCAGGGCTCAGCTCATATCAGGGGTTTGTTAGACACCTCGTAACAGGAAGCAGCTTGTACAAGCAGCTTGCTAGGGCTTGTACAAGCAACTTGCTAGGGCCCAACTGAGGGCATATCTTAGTTATTTTACCGCTGCAAGTCCTGGAAACTTCTTATGCCACTACCCACCATCCTAATTGATAATGTGATGGGATAGTGAAGGGCCCCCAAGAGCAGCAGTTGCTATCGGCTTCTTCTGTAGTGGGAGCAGAGCATGACTGCAGTAGATATGCTCAAACAAAGGTGTTTGCTTTCTGGAGCTGATACGGTGTACCGAGGCTTTCCCGATGCCTTGCAATACATACATATATATATATATATATATACATATATTTATATTTATATATTATAATACATATATT